>JADBJO010010333.1:23489-53489 GCA_016801955.1 Conus betulinus
TACACCACACGACATATTACAGTGCCACCAGCTAATGGCGCTGAATCATAGTCGCTCGTTATTGGGATGTAAAAATGATAGGATACTGTATGATTACCAAAAACTCTATTAGTCGGGACGTTGCCCACCGCTCTCACCCTACTCGCAAAGGCCACTTTCGTCAAATAGATGTAGAAAGGACGGTTGATGCCTGTAGGGCGGGAAAAAAAAAAAGAAAAGGGACAAATGCATATTCAGTATACTAAATGCATTCAATAGTCTACAACAAATCTGTGAAAACATGTGAAAAATCACTGGAAATTTTCTCTGGAATAGTGTTGTTGATCTTGGTGAAGAGGGACAAGCACACAGGCAGTGTTGTCAGAAGATTGACACACAACAACGAGTGTTATTGTGTGGAGTGTGTACTAGATTGATGTGCACATTGGATGATCAGTGTATGGATATGTGTTGGTGAAAACCTTAAACAACCATTTTCACCTAAGCGCCGTATTATCCACTTCCGATCTGCCCGTTGGCCGTTCTCGAATGACCATACATTGTGTTTCCATATGGGGTATTTGGGAAGCTTTGACTCTTGAGGATGGTGGTTTTTGCTAGGCTTGCCATCATTGTTACTTCAGTTTCCTTTGTTCCGCTCATATCGAGTCTGACAATGAGCAAGGTGACGAGCGACAGTCCGAGATTCAAACTCAGTTGTGGGATGAAAATATTGCCCTTTGAAAAGAAATATTGCCTTGTAGTTTTGCGCACTCATTGGCACACTGGGGAAGTACTTGAATTCATTCCATCTTTAGCACCACCAGTCTGTGCTGTGCAACACGAATGTGTCTAAATATTCAGAATCAGAAACTTAGTGTCGTTAATCCTTAAGGAGTTGTCAGTGCCTGGTCACCATCAGGTTGTATGCCAGAGGTGACGCCAAATGCTTGTCAGATGACATGGATTGTCACTCCACCAATATGTGCCGTGTAACAGTGAATATGCGGCAGTCCACTACTTCAGATTTTAAAAGTAATTTTGAATGACTTTGCTGGTTTAACATGGACAACCAATTACTAGACAAAACACATCGCGTTTCGACCTCTTAGGTCTTCTTCAGGCAAGATAAACAACATTCAGGACAAATGAAAATGAAAACGAGCAATCACACTTATCTTCTTGAATCAGTGCAAGATGGCCGTTGAATCATTAATACCACCAGTCTCTGCTGTACAACATAGAATATGTCTAAATACTGTGAATCAGAATCTTAGTGTTCCTAATGATTCGACGCCCATCTTTGGCTGAATCTTAAGAGGTAAGTGATGGCTCGTTGTTCGTTTTCATTGTCCTGAATGTTTATCATGCCTGAAACAGAACTAAAGAGTCAAAACGTGTTGTGTTTGCCATGTAATTTGTTTGTCCGTGTTAACTGGCCGAGTTACTTGAAATTGATTTTAAATTTGTTTTTAATTCCCGCCTGCAGTCATCTCATTTTGAAACCCACTACTTCAGAGTTCCATGATGTCAATCCTGAAGGAGTTACAAGTGATGGTTCACCTTCAGGGCATCTGATAGGGATAATCCACATGCATTCTGTGTGATAAATGATTTACTACAGACCATGCTCTTGTAGAATGTTGGGACGTACAGGATCTCAGGCATCAACACTCCTACTGCAGACTCCATGAAAAACCTTGTTCAGAAGTTATTGTTGAGGTCTTGGCAGAAATAAGTAGGTTTCGAAAATCTGATGTGAGGATCATGGCAGAAAGATTTGTAATCGTTTTGCTCATATTTTGATATCTCTGTTTTAGTGAGGAGCCTGGTTTTTTTGGTTTTTTTTTAAGATGCTAACTACTGTGGGCTTTGATGATTTGACATACCTGATGTAGCCCGTCATGGTTGGACTTTGAACAAGCTGATTGGAATCAAATTGATCCCACAGACTTGTCAGATCTCTTGTGTACAGTCCAGTGCTTTCCACTAGATCATATCCTATGATGGCTGCGATGATCTTGTCATTCAAATTCAACCTAAAAGCACACCCATGATTGACACTGTTGACGTGATGACTGATGCAAAGAGTAGACTGTTAAAGTAATGAATGATAAACTGATGATTGATGTAAAAAATGAAACAAATTATGATGTCTGATAAATGGACAGTTGATGGAAGAACGTTCACTCATGGTGGTGGTGTATGAATTTATCGTTTATGGAAGAATAAGCTGTTACAATGATGATTAACAGATTGATGGTTGATGGGAGAATAAATGGTTACAGTGTTATACACTGATAGGTGACAGAAAGACAGACAGCTAAATTGATGATTGATGGAAAAAAAAACAGACAGCTGCAGCGATGTATGACAAACTGATGGTTGATGGAAAAACACACAGCTGCAGCGATGTATGGATAAAACTGATGGTTGATGAAAAACACACAGCTGCAGTGATGTATGATAAAACTGTGGTTGATGGAAAAACACAAAGCTGCAGCGATGTATGATAAACTGATGGGTTGATGAAAAACACACAGCTGCAGCGATGTATGTAAAAACTGATAGTTGATGAAAAAAAAAAACACACAGCTGCAGTGATGTATGATAAAACTGATGGTTGATGGAAAAACACACAAGCTGCAGCGATGTATGGTAAACTGATGGTTGATGGAGAAAACACACAGCTGCAGCAGTGTATGATAAAACTGATGGTTGATGGAAGAACACACAGCTGCAGCAATGTATGACAAACTGATGGTTGATGGGAAAACACACAGCTGCAGCGATGTATGATAAAACTGATGGCTGATGGAAAAACACACAGCTGCAGCAGTGTATGATAAAACTGATGGTTGATGGGAAGACACACAGCTGCAGCGATGTATGACAAAAAACTAATGGTTGATGGGAAAAACACACAGCTGCAGCAATGTATGACAAACTGATGGTTGATGGGAAAAACAAGGCTGCAGTGATCAATGATAAACTGAAGATTAAGGAAAAGCAAACGGTTACAATGATGATATGATATTGTGATGTTTGATAGAAAAAACTGACAGCTGCAGTGATGATGTGTGATGAATTGACTGGAAATTGTTAAGGAAAAGCAGACAGAGTAGCACATAATGTACTTATGGTTGATGAGAGAGAAGAAACTGTCTTCCTCCTAGTGAAGTATGATGAACTGGTGGTGAACAGAAGGGCATGCAGACATAGAGAAGTATGATGGAAACCCAAAACAATTGATGAACAGAACAGTCTTCATGACTTACGATAAATTGATGGTTGATGGAAGAACAAATAGTTGTAATGGTGTATATCAAAATGATAGTTACTGGGGAAAAGCAAACACTCAACTATGAAGAAATGATTGATAGAAAAACAAATCATAGTGACATGTGATAAATAAAACAGTTGGAATGGTGTATGATGAAGAGAGAAATTGACAGGAAAACAAACAGTTGTAGTAAAGAGTGGTGGAAGAACTATCATAACGGTGATGCAGAAAGTACATGGGACTGGTGGAACAAACAAACCTCTCTAGGAAATAACGGTCACCACGTAACTGGTGGAAGAATAAAGTCTTTGATGTATTGTGTGATGATGTCATAGTCAGTAGGAAAACCGACTGTGACAGAGATCCATGAGATAATCCCGTTGATAGGAGAATAATCACTGTAGACTGATAGATGCAAAAAAATAATAGGACAAAGAGGAGGGACGATATCGCACATTGGAGTTCCATTACTCGTAACTAAGGCAATCACCACTTCTTGTGAATCTGACCGGCTCCCTCTCTGAGTCCTGTTCATGGGTAGGCCGTCCATTCACACAATTTACCGCTCATAGTCTCAAACTGGTAAGCTTAAAGCCAACGCATGGTGGTTCATCTATGCGCAATGCTAAGAGCGGGCAGTGGGCCAGGGCTGGCTGAACATTGGGCAAGTTGACATACATGGTTAGTTATACTGAAGGTGTGATAGGAGAAGACGCTGAATTTCGCAGTGAAAGCTGCCAAACACATGGGATTAGAGAAAACAATAACTTTCAGAGAGAAAGGCACTGAGTGTGTGTGTTAGGGAAAAGACACTAAATTTGAGGGTGAGAGACGCTGTACACATGCGATAGGAGAAGACACTAAATTTCACAGTGAAAGCTGCCAAACACATGGGATTAGAGAAAACATTAACTTTCAGGGAGAGGCACTAAGTGTGTGTGTTAGGGAAAGACACTAAATTTGAGGGTGAGAGACGCTGAACACATCCGATAGGAGAAGACACTAAATTTCAGAGAGAAACCATTGACCAAACCTGAAAGGAAAACGCCACCACTGTATAAAAGCAATATTGTAGAACAAGAAAAAGAGACCAAAAAAAAAATGCAGAGTGATAGTTATTGAGCGTGTGTGAATGGAAAGGACTCTGTTGTGACAGAAACAAGTTCTTAACCCAAGGTCATAGGGAAAGCCCTTTTTCAGAGCGATCTCAGCCTGTATGATTACCCTCATGCCCTGTCCTGGAGCAGAGACTCCCTCTGTGTGGGTTTCAAGAGGGACTACTACATCATCAATGTGAGTCCAGTACCTTGTTTGCATATTGGTGTGGGTGTGGCTGTGTATGCATTGAGTGGATACATGTGAAATACTGTAGAATACAGTGCCATATGTTTCATTATTCATCGCAAATCAGTACACAAAAATAAACTGTACTGACACAACATTTGGTCTTCATTATTCAGCTAGAAATCAGACATTCATTAGCAGTGAGATTTTTGATAATGTGACAGTCCCCAGCTTTACTTTGATGAAGACAGTTGTTTTCACCAGCCGCCGAGGCGAAGTAGTTAGCGTCGCGGACTCCCGGCTGGGAGGTTGTGGGTTTGAATCCCATCAGAGTCATGGGGTTTTTCTGCCCCGACCGGCTCCTACCCAGAGTTGAGTTTGCCTGTATCTCTCGGGCCTGGTTGATGCCGGAATATATTATGAAAGGAAGTGTAGAGTACAGCCCTGTCATGTAGTCTCAGACCGAAAGGGAAATCCATAGCATCATCTTAATCATCCTCATTCTCATCGATCAGCATAAATAAAAGTCTCAAATTCTGTAGCCCTTCATGCCCTGCTGTCATGGTGACCTCAGTTTTGATGTCCTCTCCACGTCTGTGGTCTTGCTTTGGTTCTGTTGGGGTCACCGGTATCGGTGAGTCCATCGGGGCTGTCATTGGATGGATGTGGTGGCGCCCTCTGAAGGGAGAGCTCACTCATGCCGACTCCGCGACTAAGCAATTATTGTTGTCAGTAGTGGGCTTAGTAGGAGGTGTCCTGTGTATGTTAGATCAGAACAGGTGCCACTGAACACCACCGAAGTGACTTGGCAGCAGTAGTGCTGTGTCTCCTCTGGTGGGTTGCCTCTTGACAACTTGACATTGACTGCTCCCTGTGGATTGCCGGTGCCGGGGCTGCGGCGGGGCTGACCGGGCTGTGGCTGCTGACAGGGTGTTGGAATGAGCGGCGTGGGTGCACTGCCTCTGAGGTGGTGCAGAGGTTGGGACAGCAAAATAAAATTTAAAAAAAAAAGAAAAAGGATAGTTGCTTTCTGTCATCAGCTATGATGTCTGAACATAACACTCATATGGGTCTTTTCTTTCTTTCTTTGATTTTTTTCACCATTCATTCCGTCAACAAATGACATCTTCACATTTCACCGGTGTGCTATTTTTTTTTGTTTGTTTCTTTGTTTTTTCTCATCCATCTCCCCAGCACATAGTGCTGTATTCTATGAATAATGGAGTGAGATCTAGCAGGCATGCAATTTTTTTTTTAGTATATGCGTCCACACACTGGACCTTGGTTTAAAGTCTGATCCAAAGGACCTAGAGGGGAGGGGATTTTGCGCAGATGTTGATTAGGAAGAGAAAGTGTCTTCCACACTGACTGTGTCAAGCAGGGATTGAGCCTAGCATCAAGAGGACAGTGATACTGTGTGGTTCGTTCCTCCTGTTTGAGCCTTGACACACAGAACAAGTCCTGTAGGGGGCAAACCAGGGTCACAAATTCCCACAATGCATGACCCTGATGGCACATATGAGGCCCCGCCGTTCCGTCAGTTACAAATCTTGTTAAACTTTGAACATGGCTTTGTAATCGGTCTCATGGTTTTCATGCAGTAGTTGGTGTTGCAGGCGATGAGTTGGTGCACCAAGGTTACAGTCTCATCAGGGGCATGTTTTTGTGGGATTTTCATGGCAGTGGCCGCCTCTCCTGATTTAGGGAGGGTTCTAAGGTTTAGGTGGAAGACTGGAACACCTACAGTCTTAATTTCATCTACATAATGGACACATCTGCATCTTCCAAACTTCCAGAGCAACACAATTACCTGAATCTCTGGAGCCTGGATGATGCCAGAATCTGGTATGAAAACAAGCTTGGAATAAGGCACTGCATTTACTGTAATCTCAGACCAAAATGGAACTCCATAGTATCATCTTCGCCATCATAACTTGTCATTAAAAGACAAAGTCTCAAATTCCATGTCTCTGTCACAGTCATCTCCACCATCGTAACTTGTCATTAAAAGACAAAGTCTCAAGTTCCATGTCTCTGTCATGGTCATTTCCACCATTATAACTTGTCATTAAAAGACAAAGTCTCCAATTCCATATCTCTGTCAGGGTGACCTGAGTTTTTGTTTCCTATCCACATCTGTGCCAGTGGTAAGTTCATGTCCAGTGTTTGCTGTCAGCAAGTTCAAGGGGGTGTCCCTACATGGATGTTGTGATGCCTCTAAAAGGGGAACAACTCATTCATGCTGGGTCTGCAACTCAGCAGTCACTGCTGTCAGCGAGAGGCTCAGTAGTTGGTCGGTGTCTTCAATTTCTTCAATGAGCACATGCTGTACAGAACATTATCAAAGTGCAGTGCAGTGTTTACTTTAATGGACTGCTGATGATGGCTAGACATTGGTTGATCGTGCGGATGTCCAGTGCTGAGGCTGCAACCAGTGAGCTGGATGTGGTTGTGTGTATTGAGCCAAAATGGGTGACATGGCAGTAGGGCCATGGAGAGAGCAAACAAGTTCAGACATTAAAGGAAAGCTTATCAACATGAATTGTTTCCTCTTCATTATCAGTTTTCTTTTTATTTTGGTATCTGTCGGGGTTTTTTTTTATTGTGATTTATTCTGTTTGTTTTTTTCCACCCATCAGTTTATATCATATACTTCAAGCATTAAAAAACAAAAGGCTTACCAATATGAATTGCTTCCTGTTATTTATCAGTTAGTCTTTTTGAGTTTCGCATCCATCATTTTTTTTTGTTCGTTTAATTATGATTTATTCTTTTTTCTTTTCACCCATCAGTTTCTGTCATGTCATATCACCTATTATTAATCACACTCATCAACCTGTCAAATGAAATTACTTATTACTACTTCATTCTCAACTGTTGATCATTGTGACTCGCCACTGCTTCATGTTCATCGCTTTGTCCGGCATATCCGTTTAAGAGTGTAACTTTCATCATATTCATCAGTTGAAACATGATGATCTCACTCGTCAGTTCATTGTGCTTTTGATTCAGATTGTTGCTGTGTCTTACTCAGTGGACATTATCTCCTGATTTTGTTCTGCATGTAAATAACTTGTTTGTTGCTTGCTTTCTTTTATTTTACATTCCCAAGCCAAAAAGCTCTAGGACTCAGCCCACAGAAGCTCTCTCACAAGCTCTTATCAGATCCCTGAATGCCCTCCTGATTATCCCATGACACAGGCAACAACAGTCTCTTACATTTCAAAAGAAGGAAGATCGTTTGTGTCTTTCAGTCATTCACTCTCTTCTCCCTCTAACTGTCTGTGTGGGGTTGTTTGCTTTGCATCTTTCAGTCATTCACTCTCTTCTCCCTCTAACTGTCTGTGTGGGGTTGTTTGCTTCATTTACTCTCTTCTCCCTCCAACTGTCTGTGTGGGGTTGTTTGTTTCATTCACTCTCTTCTCCCTCTAACTGTCTGTGTGGGGTTGTTGTTGCTTTGTGTCTTTCAGTCATTCACTCTCTTCTCCCTCTAACTGTCTGTGTGTGGGTTGTTTGCTTTGCATCTTTCAGTCATTCACTCTCTTCTCCCTCTAACTGTCTGTGTGGGCTTGTCTGCTTTGCGTCTTCCAGTCTCAGACAGGACAGGCAACCTGAAGGAGTTGTTTCCCGTCGGAGTGATGCAGCCAGATCCTTGGTGGCTCGTCTTCGGGACCAGCGCCTGCTGTTGCAGCGGGACAAGATGTCCATCTTCATCAACTCTGAGGGAGAGCCCACCCAGCGAGAGCCCATCAACTGGTCGGATATCCCCATCACCATTGGTATGTGTGGGTGACATGGTGATGTAACAATATCTCATTGCTAGTGGTTGGTATGGTCTTGTGTCCACGCAGCTGTTGATAGGCATGTTTTGATATCCTCATTGCAGTGGTGTAGTGTCATATCTCCAGATCAGCTGGTCTGATATCCCCGTTGCTGCTGGTGGGTGTGGTGCCATAGTGATATTTTGATATTTTATTGGTGTTGGTAGGTCTGATATCCCCCATTGTTGTTGGTAGGTGTGGGTGCCATAGTGATATCTTGTTATCTTACCGGTGTTGGCCGGTATGGTCCTGTATGTCCCAGCAGGTAATTATAGGCACATTTTGCTATCCCCATTGCTATAGTTAGGTGTGGTGCCCTTGTTCATATCAACTGGTCGGATATCCCCCATTGTTGTTGCTAGGTGTGGGTGCCATAGTAATGTCTTGATATTTTATTGGTGTTGGTTGGTATGGTCCGGTGTCCCTGCAGCTGTTGATAGGCGTGTTTTAATATCCCCATTGTTATGGTTAGGTATGGTGTCGTATCTCCATATTAACTGGTCTGACGTCCCCATAAACTGGACTGATATGCTCACTATTATTCGTAGGTGTGGTCTGATATCCCTTTTTTAACTGGTCTGATGGTTTCGCTGTTGTTGGTAGATGTGTTCTGATATCCCTTTAACTGGTCTGATGGTTCTGCTGTTGTTGGTAGGTGTGTTCTGATATCCCCCTTAACTACTCAGACATTCCCATGACTTGAAAACAGATGTTGGAAGTATGGAGTAGCCAGGAGAATGTAACAACCCCTATAGTAATGAATCTTCACCTAGTGGTTGTCTTCAGGCACGTAAAACAACAACAACAATAACAACAACAAAAAACGATAGATATAAACAGTGGATGCAAATGAACAAGTTTTAGTCCTTCCTCACTACGATCAAAATGGCTTGACAAGGATTGGGGGGAGGAGGGGGGGGGGGGGGGGGAGGAGAGGAGGATTAGAAATGACAAAGTTGCAGTAAAAACATTAAATCCTCCATGAACTGTAGTCAGGCAAAAGAAAATGCTTTTGTGCAAAATACAGACCTCAGTGATTCCCCTTGCTGTCAGTGGAAGATTTATTTACATTTCAGCATCATCTGTTTCATCCTATCTCTCTCCTCTGTCCTTTCCTCCCATCCCCATTCCTGTTATATCGTTTTCATAGAGATCTAGGACTTGTTCACCTGTACTGGCTTTTTCCCATCATAAATATATTTATTTCCATTGCTTGTGTGTTCTTGTCTTGCCTGTAGAAGACCAATAGAGCAAGGCTTTTCACTTGAGTATTTGTGATGTTCATTTGGTGGTGCAGTTCTTCAACATTGTTTTTCATGTTTTAATTTTGCCTTCAGTAGGTATACCTTGAAAATTACCAATCCTGTCTCGATTGGTCGGCATGGTCTTATGGTCACACAGCTGTTGATAGGTGCCATCTGACATGGTCATCATTGTGGGTAGGAGTAGTCTGATATCGCCTTTAACTGGTCTGATATTTCCACGGTTGTTGGTAGGTGTGGTCTAATATTCCTATTAGCTGGTCTGATATTTCCGCGGTTGTTGGTAGTGTGGGTCTAATATTCCTATTACAGTATTAGCTGGTCTGATATTTCCGCGGTTGTTGGTAGGTGTGGTCTAATATTCCTATTAGCTGGTCTGATATTTCCGTGGTTGTTGGTAGGTGTGGTCTAATATTCCTATTAGCTGGTCTGCTATTTCTACAGTTGTTGGTAGGTGTAGTCTAATATTCCTATTAACTGGTCTGATATTTCATGGTTGTTGGTAGGTGTGGTCCTTTATTCCTATTAGCTAGTCTGATATTTTCGCGGTTGTTGGTAGGTGGCATCTGACATGGTCATCATTGTTGGTAGGAGTGGTCTAATATTCCTATTAGCTGGTCTGATATTTCCACCATTGATGGTGGGTGATGTCTGATATCTCTTTTAACTGATATTTCCACTGTTGTTGGTAAGGATGGTCGGATATTCCTTTTAACTGGTCTGATACTGCCACTGTTGTTGGAAGGTGTGGTCTGATATCCAATTAACTGGCCTGATACTTCTACCATTGTTGGTAGGTGTAGTCTGATATCCCCTTTAACTGGTCTGATATTAAAATTTAGAAAGAGAAGGGGTTAGTTACCGCCAAGGACTTAGACAAACAAGGTACAGGACAAGACGCAATGCATTTCAACCTCTTGGGTTTTCTTCAGGCCAGAACAAAACGGATGTTGAGAAGTGTGGTTTGACACTTCCAGCTGACCTGACCTTCCTATCTTTCTGCGTACGCTGGATGGATGATACTCCCGCAGACACTGACTGTGTAGACAGGCAGTGGCGTTTTGTGTGTACGACCGTTTTTTAATCCCGCCATTAAGGCAGCCATGCTCCATCTTTGGGGAATCTGACATTCCT
The DNA here is from genome assembly GCA_016801955.1 of Conus betulinus. Taxonomy (NCBI): domain Eukaryota; kingdom Metazoa; phylum Mollusca; class Gastropoda; order Neogastropoda; family Conidae; genus Conus; species Conus betulinus. Next base: position 34,253 of record JADBJO010010333.1, read on the forward strand.
ATGGCCATTGGTGGATGCAGCCACCTGTTTCCATTGCTGTAGGCAGGTGTGGTTTAAGAAACCCATCAAGAAGTCCCAAAGCTGCTTCAACAGCAAAATAGTGTCTCCCCTGGGGGTGGGGTGGGGGTGGGGGTTCGTGACAGTGGATGCTGATCAGTCCTTGTCGACTGCCAGCAATGAAAGCTGTGATCAGACAAATCTAGACTGCATGAGGTCGCTGGAAAGAGCAGGGTGGCCATAATGTCTCTGAGAGGGCCTGGAAAGTGCGTTAGCAAACAAACAAACGATAAATTCAGTAATGTACATTATGAGAAGAATGTGACTGCTTCAGTTGTCTGCGAGTGTGATTATCACTGAAGAACTTTGTAAATTTTTTTTTTTTTTTTTTTCAACTTTTTTCTTTTTTTCTTTTTTTTTTTTTTTTTTTTTGTTTTTTGTTTGTTTTTTGTTTTTTTAGTTCACTGTATTTCTTTTAGTACACATATGGCAAAATCATGAACAGGTTTGTTTATGTCATGTATTAACCCTGTGTCATATGTAATGTGTCTGTCACACAGTGGGGTGTGTCTCGGCATCATGGCAGGGTGAAGGTCATAGATTACAGTGTGTCTTGATGTGTGACTGTAGTGTATAGTGTGTTATATGTGTCACTATGTATGTGTCATGGATGGAGTGTCAGTATGTGGCGGGTGTGTCTTGATATATTCGAAATTTGATCTGTGCCCACAGAACACTTCCCCCCATACCTGGTGGCCATCTTACCCAAATATGTGGAGGTTCGAACCATTGATCCCAAGCTGATGATTCAGAACTTGCAACTGAACAAGGCACGCTTCATCTGTCAGGGCAGGTATGTGTGTTGCTTCATCCTTCAGGTGTGAATCGACGGTATGGTTTATGAAAAAAAAAAGGGTATCAGAAGGGAAAGTGTGAGGAATATGATGTATGTTGATGGAAGGGAGACGTGATGAAAATGGTGTTATGATGTGTGACAGTGTTCCAGTAGTATGACATGTGAGGGACATAACAGTGTTTCATCTGAATGGTTAGTAAAAGACAAGATGAATAATGTGTTACCAGCTTGATGTGTAAAAGACTTTATCAGCAGGTTGAACTGCAAGACAAACCTGAAAAGAGTTTTTACCATGTCCCTGAGGCGGCTGTAAACAGTCACTCACAATGAAACATATTCTTTTAGTGGAGGGACTCGCATGATGTGAGACATAAACACTTTACAGCAGGCTCCATGAAAACCTTGTTCAGAGATGCCCCACCTGATGTGACCTTTGAATTTCTGAAAGAGATTAACATTTTATCTGATGTAAGATTTTTTTTTTTTTTGTTTTGATGACTTGTGAGTTGACTTCATCGCGGTGACAGCCCTGATATGGCCCTTTGCAGTCGGCTTGGCTATGAGCAACATTACCTTACCTTACAAGGGACGCAACTTATGATGAACAGCGTTTCAAAAGTATGATGCATGAAAAATATGCTGTATGATGAATAATGTTTCAGCAAGATGATCTACAAGCAATGTTTGTGTTGTTTCAGTTTGGTGATGTACGAGATGGGTATCTGTTTCAGTGGGTGATTTTTAAGACTAGGTGTATATTTGAGTTTTAGTAGGGTATGTATAAGACATGATGTATAAGACATGATGTATGTGTCAGTGGAATGATGTACAAGACATGACGTGTGTGATGTTTCAGTGGGGTGATGTATGAGACATGATGTATGTTTCAGTGGGGTGATGTACGTGGCCTCACAGAGCAATCTGTGGCGCCTACAGCCGCTGCCAGCCTCCCAACAGATCCGAGACCTCCTGCAGAACAAACAGTTTGAGCTGGCCCTGAAACTGGCTGTCAGTCCCCCTCCTTTTCCTCTCCTCCCCACACTTTTCTGTCTGTACAAGACGCGCACACACACACACTCACACACACACACACACACACACACACACACACACACACACACACACACACACACACTTACACACACACACACACTTACACACACACACACACACACACACACACACACACACACACACACACTCCTTCCTTTCCATACAAGACACACACATACACACAAACACAGACACGCATGCAGACATGCACGCACGCACGCATGCGCGCACACACACACACACACACACACACACACACACACACACACACACACACACACACACACACACTATATGCACAAACATGCATACACACACATATGTGCATGACACATTATAATCACAGACACGCACGAAAAGCAAATAGTGAAGAATGACAGCAACAGACTTGTAGGCTTTAACGATTCAGAAGATAAGATTCAATGTACAAGATGTGCCAGTAAAATGCGGATTGTTGCTATGTCACTGTTCAGAAACTATGACACAGAACCGCTCACACAAGTGAAGAGCGTCTGTAGCCTCAAGATGAAGTAAAATCACATGTCACATTCAGTAAATGGTGCATAGCTGCCAACAATTCTGAATGGTTCAGGAATTATCATATTTTGACAAAATCATCCTTAGTACTCTGAATCTGGTTAACAAACCTGGAATTTCACATTTGCTTTTTCATTTTTTTTCTTTTTAAAATTTTGGGTTTGTAGTTTAATTTGGCTTGTAAAACATTGCAAAGTAATCCAAAATGATCTTCTGCTAGTGTTAGCAGTTACATGTGTAATGGAAGAGACATTTTCTTGTTAAGTCTTACATTCGTCAGTCGAAGCAGTAAAGCAACAAAATGCTTTCATTTGAAAGCTGATCTGGACCCTTCATCACCAGGCTCATGAATTTGACCCCAGAAGGTAGACAGCCATATCAGGGGTGCAAAACTGCATGTTCATGTGTGTGCATGTGAAAGACAGGGGTGTAAATGCTTTCATGGTTGTATTTGGGCCAAAGATAGGGGATGAAGTGCCTTTACAATCATGTTGATGCATAGGGCATGGGGTGCAACTCTTTCATGTATGCATGAAAGGCATGAAACATGCTGTTGTATATGCGAGAAAGGGGCAGTGAATTGCTTCGTGTCCTCATGTGAGCTAGAGATAAGAGTTAACTGCCTAGATGTTCTTGTGTAGTGCAAGCGCTGTGGAATTGAGAGCCATCATGTCCTTTGTACATATACACAACAGGCTTGCTGTGAAATACAGAATGAAGTGTCTTTGTCTTCTCACGTGTGCGAGGAATAGTGAATGAAGTGCCTCATAGTTCTTCTATTTGAAACAGATACAGAAAAGGCAGTGAGACACCATCAGAATTTGTTTGTTTTTAGAGGGGAGGTATTCTCATCTTCATGTCCTTATGTGTGCAAGAGCTTATGGAATTAGAGCCATCATGCCTCTTTGTTTACATGCGTGAGTGACAGGCAGTGAAATACCATGGTAATTTGTTTTAGCGGGGAGGTATTCTCATCTTCATTCCTTCATGTTGTGGTGTGTGCAAGAGCTGTGGAATTAAAAATAGAGCCGTCATGTCCTTTGTAGACATGCGTTAGAGACAGTCAGTATAATAGGCCTCAAAGTGCCTTTGTCTTCTTGTGTGCACATGAGATTGTGAATGAAGTGTATCCATATTCTTATATTTGAAACAAATATAGAATACAGTGTCTTTGAGTTTTTGCATGTGCAAGAGGTAGGGAATGGTAGTGAATGAAGTGCCTCAATGTTCTTATATTTGAAACAGATACAGAATTAAGTGTCCTTGAGTTTTTTGCATGTGCAAGAGATAGGGAATGATAGTGAATGAAGTTCCTCCACGTTCTTATATTTGAAACAGATACAGAATTAAGTGTCCTTGAGTTTTTTGCATGTGCATGAGATAGGAATGATAGTGAATGAAGTTCCACCGTGTCTTATATTTGAAACAAATATAGAATACGGTGTCTTTTGAGTTCTGGCGTGTGCAAGAGATAGGGAATGAACACTTTCTTGTGAAGATACTGAGCTTTTATGGTCCTGAAGAAGCAGCACATTCACATGAGTACATAAGCAGTGGTACTTACAGGAGCAAGCAGACGAGCCTGCCCAGGAGAGGGAGAAGCGGGTCCGCAACATCAACAACCTTTATGCATTCCAACTGTTCTGTCAGCACCGCTTTGAAGAGTCCCTGCAGCTGTTTGCAAAGCTTGGCACAGGTTGGTGGGGTGTCTGTAGGTATGCAGGGCACAGGCTGTTATAGGAGGGCATGTGTATTGAACTTCTAAAGATATGTGATAAGTTTGTACCCTCGTTACCGCTGTAATATGGTCGTTGATTGATTTGATTGGTCCTTTCATCAGCAGACCCCTCTCACTTGGTTGGTTTATAATCCTCACACATCAGATATCAAAGTTCTTGCCTTGCGTCAGTTGAAGTGCTCCCCTGATTCCAGTCAGATGGTTAAAATCTCAATCTGATGGGCACAGGTTTGAATGCCAGCAGCACTTGGAGACTGATGTGTGGAGCGGGAATTTTCTCATGTCCTGGATCAAGATATGTGCAGATCCGCTTTTAGCTTAATCTGTTCATGTGTTTGTGTATACAGAAATCAGATGCTGCCATGAAGATCAGGTAATCTTGGTCAGAAGTCAGTAGGTTATGGAAACAAAAGGGTGCCCTACATACAGACATTAAGATCCAGAAATCCTTGTCAGAATCAGTGGGTTATGGAAACAAAATGATGCCCTGCATGTTCACATCCAAAATGCCCTGCACGCAGACATTAATATCCAGAAATTATCAGAATTCAGGGTGTCATGGAAACAAAACAATGCAGACATTATATCCAGTAATTGTCAGAATTCAGGGCGTCGCCGAGACAGAGCAATGTCCTGCATGCAGACTTTAAGATAATGATAACGATAACAGCATAGCATTTATAAAGCGCCTTGCCGAAGGTTCTAGGCGCTGACAATCCACACTCTCGTGTACACAACGGGCTGCCTACCTGGTTAGTGCCAACTGAAGAGCTGCTTGCCGGCGCTTCATTCAGTCGTTTCCTGAGTTGTTAAGTCAATATCGTTCACTCAGTTTCCTTACTTCCTTCACTCTCAATTTCTCATGCAGGGTGCATGCTATGTGTAACATGTCATCCATACCAACAGCCAAACTGGCCTTCTCTTCCAAAAGTTGGTAATGAGATTTTGCGTGTGTGTAAGATGTTTGCGTGTGTTCACACATGATATAGTCTTATTTGAAGGACTATTTGGGAAATGCAGTTGGAACCAATGTTAACTCTGAGGGAAAAGTCCCCTTTACCAAAACGGCCCTTCGGAGACTTGAACCTGCAACCCCATGATCACCAAGATTATGAGTCTGGCACTCTACCAACTGCGCTGTTCCGGCCCTCCTATCCAGTAATATCAGATCTTAATAAATGTCAGCGAACCGCCCAGAGAAACGTGGACAAACAAGTCACAAGACAACACACAACGCGCGTTTCAACCTCTTAGGTCTTCCTCAGGTGAAACAAAGACAGACAAAATAACGAAAATGCACTTAGCTTTGATCGCTTCAGATTGCTTCTGAGTTCAGCGCAAGGAAGGCGTTGAATGAGAACGAGCTCTTCACTTTGCAATCAGTAATATAAGAGTTGAGGGGGTCATGGAACAACCTATGCCCTGCATGTTTTAGGATGTGTAGAGAGGACAGAAGCCAGTCAGTCTCCCTTACCCCCTCACCCTCATCCCATCCCCCATTGTGCACTGAAATGTTGCAATGAATGCTGATATCCAGCAATAACATCATTCATACATTTGCAGGAATAAGAAAATACTGGTCCATAGATTTAAAGAACCCTTCCAGGTGATTTGTTTGGCAACCTTAGTTGATGGCTATGATGTTGTCTATTGATCCGTGGATTGTCTGGTGCTATTTGACTTAACTGACAGATTGCTGTGACATAATCATTGACTGAACCAATATTCTGAGGATCCATCCCTCATGATTGGTTAGCATGCCTGTTGGACAAGTACCTGTGGTATGATCAGTGGTCAGTCAGCTGAACAGGTGATTTCCCTATAAGTGATAGATGGCTGTAACGTAATCATTGAGTTGAATTATTGCATAGAAGACCCATCCCTTGTGATTGGCTTGTATCCCTGATGGATAAGTACCTGTGGTATGATCAGTGATTGATCTGTTAATCAGAATTCCCTGACTGGTTTTAAAAGGAATTTAAAGTAACACCACTAGTTAACATGCACAAACAAAGAACAAGACAAAGCACAACACATTTCAGCCTCTTTGGTCTTGTCCAGGCAAGATAAACAACACATCAGGACAATGAAATGAAGAATGAGCAATTACTTATCTACTCAAATTTGGCTCAAGATGGGTGTTGGCCTCCCTGTCTGGTGGTCATCTGTGATTGAATGAGAGCTGTGATAGGATGATTGACTGGTCCATTGATCAGAAAATCCTTCCCACATGATTGGCTGGTTCCCTGACTGAAAGCCGTGATTAGTTGTTGACCAGTTCATCATTCAACAGCCCCCATCTCCCCCTCCACCCCACCCCATCCTGTTCTTGATCACTTTGTTCCACTGCTCGATTTGTACCAATGACAGCAGTCACTGATTAATTTCTCTACCTTCAGACCCCTCCCACGTGATTGGACTCTATCCAACCTGCTGCCCCAAGACTACCGGAGCCGCCTGGAGTATCCGGAGCGGGTGCCGGAGTTGGAAGGTCAGGACATGGAGCGAGGGCTGTTGCGCTGATCGAGTACCTGACGCAGAAGCGGAAAAGACGTGAGCAAGGAGGAGGAGGTGGTGAGCACGGCCATCGTGGAGGGCAACACCACCATCAAGTCCAAGAAACAGCTGAGTCAGATCATCGACACCACACTCCTCAAGTGCTACCTGCAGGTGAGGGAGTACATGGACAGGTTTTGGTGTTTGTTTGTTTGTTTTGTTCTGTGTTTTGTTTTGTTTTGTTCAGTATAATTCAGTCCATCTTTAACATCAGTCTCCGTTGTGTGTGTCTAAATAATGTGAATCAGAACCAATCTTTTTTTTTTTTTTTTTTTTTTTGCTGTCCCAACTTCTGTGCCACCTCAGTGGCATGCACCCACACTGCTCTTTCTGACACACCCCGTCCACAGCCACAGCCCTGGCACTGACAATCCACAGGGGGCAGTCAGTGTCAAGTCATCAAGAGGCAACCCACCAGAAGAAACACTGCACTGCTGCTGAGTCACCTTGGTGGTGTTCAGTGGTGCCTGTTCTGATCCAGCATATGCAGGACACCGCCTACTAGGCCCCTACTGACGACAGTAATTTTTTAGCTGCGGAGCCAGCGCGCGATTGAGCCCTCCCCTTGTAGGGCGCAACCACGCCTGTCCAACACACAGCCCCCATGGATTCACCAATACGCGTGACTTTTTTTTTTTTTTTTTTAATTTTGTATCTGAGCTGTTTATGCCAGGTGTTACTGGCAAGGTAGAACTGTCTACCTACAGTGTTATAGTCAGGTTTATGTATATTAGTGTTGTCTTTGTTTCATTATTCATTGTTGCCTGCATATGCACATGGCATGTTATTATGCTCACTTAAATTGCAGCTCTGACTGTAAAAATGTGTCACTCTGTAAAACAAAAAAAAAAAAAACCCAGTATGGTGTCCCCTCCCCTCCTTCCCATTCTTCATGCTTTTTCCACAGAGCCTGTTATCTGTGTTTATCATGTTATGTGTGTGTATACCCACACAGTTATATTCCCTTCTTCTCATGATGTTGGGCCTGATGATGTAATTACTGGTGTCGTGAAGGTATCATGTGTGTGCTCACAGACAAACGATGCCCTAGTGGCCCCCTTGCTTCGACTGAAGGACAACAATTGTCATGTGGACGAGAGTGAACGTGTGCTGAGAAAAAGGAGAAGTTCAGCGAACTCATCATCCTCTATGAAAAAAAGGCTTGCATCAGAAAGGTATAGTGATTATCCTTTTTTTTAATAAAAAAAAAAGGGCATACATCAGAAAGACATAAGAGTCAACCTCTATGGAAAAAATTATCTGCATCAGAAAGACATGGTCATCCTCTGTTTTGTGAAAAAAAAAATGGTGTGCATCAGAAAGCCATAGTGATCAACTGGTCTACATGAGAAAGGTTGAAGGATCACCTATAAAAAGAAACATTTATATCAGAAAAGTATCGTGGTCATTCTCAGTTCAGAGAAAGACTTGCTGATGGCGTTGCCCCTATGCAGGCAGCAAAGCCAGCCTCTAAGACCTTGCCACCTGAGCAGAGAAAGCTTGAACATATGGAATGGAGAACGGCTTACAGAAGAACTGAGCTGACTTCGGCGCAGTGACAGCCCTAACATGGCCCTTTGCGGTCGGCTGGGCTACGTTACCTTACCTTACCTGTTCTATGCCATCCTATGTTGTACAGTGGAGGATGAACATCTTAAGGGCAGATCAGACGTAATACTTTTTAGCTTTCAGACTGAATTCTGGCTTTTTAAAGGTCTCCAAAGTTGTTTCGAGATTTGCATAAATCTGCTGAGAAAATTTAGGGGGACATGTAGGATTAATAGCATCAGGTTTCAAGGTCACGATTCAGTCATTATTTCATTTTTAGTTTGGTTTCTCCAGGCTTCCTCCAGCACCTTCAAACTTTTGAAGAAAAAAAAATGGAAAGTTGTGAGCTCAAAATATTTCACAGGCTGGGCAAAGAACTGGCAAGAAACATTGCCAAGAATTGGTGGCATGAAAGCAGGATGGATTGATTATTCTGTTAAACTCTCAATACTTTGCAAGTCGGGAGGCAGGGTGGGGGTCAGACTTCAGGTGATTTCACACTACAACCCCTTGAAGACCATTGCCTATGAACTCCATGTGAGGTTCCAAGGCCGGCTTCTGCACCTTCAGAAAACTTTCAGGCTTTTTCAGTGTCCTCGGGTCTCATGTCTACAGATTGAAGAAGTCCTGGGTGGAGGACAAAACATTGGCTCAACCAGTTAAAATGCCTCAACCATGTAGTCTGTGTTATCATTGGCCAGGCCAGTGAAACCGTGAAGATCAGAGGCTGGGTATAGGGCATTGAACTGCTACAGCTTATGATAATTGAAATGTTGCCATAAATGTGTACAAATTCTTGTGTTTGGAGAGCGTTTTGGTCTCTTTAAATCTGTGAGTGAGTGTGTATGTGTGTGTGTGTGTGTGTGTGGTCATGGATGTGTTTAAACTGATGATTATGTGCATGTGACATCTTTTGTTTCCTTTTTTTTCAAATTTATCATTTATATTTATTACAGTCAAACTTTAAATCTTTTGTCCCTTTCAACTCTATGTGTGTGTGCGTGTGCGTATGTGTGTGCGTGTGTGTGTGTGTGTGTGTGTGTGTGTGTGTGTGCGCGCACGCATATGTCTCTGTGTGCAGCTTTAAACCTGCTTATGAAACAAGCCGTGCGGCCTGATTCTCCTTTGAAAAGGCCATGAAAGAACTGTGCAATATCTGCAAATCTTTGGGTCAGTACATTTGGGTCAGTACAGATTGTCAATAACGCGTTGGCTACAAGATTCCCAACGTGTATTAGTATTGATCATTTTCCAGTAAAGACTGCCTCAGGAAAATTCACAATAGCTCAGTAAGGATTGTCTCTTTCTCAAAGGGTTGTCCCTTTGCGTTGCTTGCTTAGTAGTTTTTTTTTTATTGCTCCTGAGATCAAGAAAAATCCCACTGTAGTTGGTACCTTTAATTTTCAATAACTCCTCCATAGCTGAATCTAAATGAAGTTGCATCAAGATCTCATAAATCAAAGGACATTTTCTTTGGAAGGTATCTTTGGTTGATGGGATGTGCGTGAGATGTTTTTATTCTGTCATGAGACATGTGGTCAGTGGTGTGAGTGCTGGTATTCCTCTGTCAAAGGATGACACGTCTGTTGGGACAAGATCGCCAGCCCACTTTTTTTTTAGCCTTTTTTTTTAGCGTCCCGTTTCTCTCTTGTGATGACAGTGTGCTATTGTAGTTCATCCTGTGTTTGTGGCCATGGTGAAAACGTCCGTCCAGTGTTTATATGGCAACGGTTAACCCTTTCATCCTGTGTTGTTGTGATGACAGTGCGCCAGTTTATCATTTATCAGTAAAAGCAGTTAACCAGTTTATCTCATGTGTATGTGGCGACAGTTAAATAGTTCATCCTGTGTCTGTGATGACACCTGAGAAGTTCATCTTCTCTGTGTGTGGTGAGACTTAACCAGTTTATCCTGCATGTATATGGTTGACAGTTAACCAGTGCATCCTGTGTGTGTATGTGGTGACACCTACTTAATACATCTTGTCTGTGTATTGTGACAGCTAAACAGTATCCATGTGTGTGTGGTGACGGTGAATTAGTGCATTTTGTCTGTATATGATGATAGTTACCCAGTAAATCCTCTATGTGTAAATGTGTGGTGACATTTGGTGCATATGTCTGTAGATGAGGGGAGTTAACCAGTACATCCTCTGTGTGTAAATGTGTGGTGACAGTTAATTGGTGCATCTTGTCTGTAGATGAGGGAGTTAACAGTACATCCTCTGTGTGTAAATGTGTAGTGACAGTTAATTGGTGCATCTTGCCTGTAGATGAGGGGAGTTAACCAGTACATCCTAAGTGTGTAAATGTGTGGTGACAGTTAATTGGTGCATCTTGTCTGTAGATGAGGGGAGTTAACCAGTACATCCTAAGTGTGTAAATGTGTGTTGACATTTAATTGGTTCATCTTGTCTGTAGATGAGGGGAGTTAACCAGTACATCCTCTGTGTGTAAATGTGTAGTGACATTTAATTGGTGCATCTTGCCTGTAGATGAGGGGAGTTAACCATTATTTATGGTGGCAGGTGCTGAACATCTGGATCTCATCTTTGAGTATGCGGAGTGGGTGTTTGAAAAAACATCCAGAAGATGGTCTGAAGGTGGGTGTACATCAAGGAGATGCTGAATGTTGGGCATGCTGAAGATTAAACAGCTGTGCATTAGGATTTTTTTTTTCTTAGGATAAACTATGGCAAAACAGAGAGGCTAAGAAAATGCTTTTCTGACAAGTCAGGCATACAGTCTTTTTTTAATTTTTTTTTTGCTATTCCCATCTTCTGTGCCACTTGAGTGGCACTGCGCCCATGCCGCTCACTCTGACACCCCGTCCACAGCACAGCCTGGCCCTCCACAGCCTCGGTACCAGCAATCCAAAGGGAGCAGTCAATGTCAAATTGTCAAGAGGCAACCCACCGGAGGACACACTGCACTGCACAGCACTGCTTCGGTGGTGTTCAGCGGCGCCTGTTGTGATCCAACATAAGCAGGACACCATTTACTAAGCATCCTAATGACGACAATAATTGCTTAGTCAGGGAGCTGGCGTGAGTGAGCGCTCGCCCAGGAGGGTGCCATCTTGTCCGTCCAACGACAGCCTCCATGGACTCGCCGATACCGGTGACCCCAACGGAATCAAACCAAGGCCATGGAAAGTGAGGTCACCATGAGAGCAGGGCATGAAAGGCCACAGAATTGTAGACTTTTTTTTTGTTAATGCCCATCAATGGAAATGAGGATGATGAAGATGAAGCTACGGATTTCCATTCCATTCTAAGATTGCATGACTGGTTGTACTCTGTGCTTCCTTTCATAATATATCCCAGCATCAGCCAGGACCAAGAGATAAGGACACCTGCAGCATAGGTCAGGAAATTTGAACAGCGTTCTCAGAGATGCATTCAGTAAGTGGATGAAACTCGACTGTGTGATCCCAGTCTTCCCAAGTGAGCCTGTAGCAAACTCAACTTTGGGTAGGAGCCGGTTGGGCCAGGAAAATTCCACATGGCTCTGATGGGAATTGAACCATGACCTCCCAGCTGGGAGCCCACAACGCTAACCACTTCACCTTGATGGGTGGTCAGACATACAATTTTATATCATACTGTTCAGAGCAACCATTTGTGATTCCAGTCATGAACAGGGGCCGAAGCTGCAGGCCCTGACCTCGGCAGCAGCTTGTAAAAAGTGTTCAGTCGATCGATACTGATGAATTTGAGACTTTTGGTGCAGAGGATGATGTAAAGATTAATGATGAATACTTATAAAATTTCATGAAGCAGAAATCTGAGATTGATCCGTATTGATGGTGAATATATCTGCCCAGCTGTTGCACAGCTCAGAGTCGGCCACTTTAGCCCCCTGTTGTGAGAATGGGTCACATTTTCTTGATTGCATGCATCGAGAGTCAGGAGATCTTTTTCTTTTTTTTTTTCTTATTTTTCAGAAGAAACTCAATTTCAAATTCAACATTGAAAATGGCATGGTGAAGCTCAAAGTTGCCATATGCTATGCTTTTGGCATAGATTGCTACAATTTCATTGACAGTGCTACAATGCTACACTGCAACAGTTTGTGACAAACTTTACAATGCTACACTGCAACAGTTTGTGACAAACTTGTTGATGGCTTAGGTAGATCCGCGACATGGTAGATCTTTAGAATGTAGATGATGGCCAACTTCAGCACAAGGAGAGACAGAAAGTGCAGAAAAAAATCGCTGATGCAGATCGTGATTATGCCACTTTATCAGCTGGTTTTGTTGCCAGCCATTTTGATTTTTGGTAGTTCAAGTTAAAATCAGCTGTACCTAGAATTCTCTTGCTCTGTCAAATGCTCTCATTTTCCTTTGAGGGTGAGTTTATTCCGTACGGGTGATCTTGTGTGTTCAATGGCGGGACATAACCAACCACAAAGATCTCTGAAAAGACAGCAGGTTCACTTTCGCTAAAAGATGTGAATATTAGAATAAACTTACAATGAGCTGAAGTTGGATAAGATATTTAAAAGAGGTTCTAAATATAAATATAATGAAAGATATGTTTGTAGGGGTTTTTTTTTTACTGTGTTTGAGATGGGCCCAGAGTCACATGATTTGAACATTTGCCCAGGAATCTGAAAGTCGTAGGTTCAAACCCACTCATGGCGTTGGATTTTTACGACGTGAAAATCCTGTCAGTGTATCAAGCAATTAATGGATGCCTGATTCAGGTCAAGGAAGGTGAAGGCAGTGGAAGGAAAGGGTGGGCACTGCCTGCCTTCATGCCATGCCAGGAAAACAAGGAACCTCTTACAGTGTATTGTCATTACGTTATGGTTTCAAACCTTTATTTTTCAGCTTCGTTGAGTAAAGGTTGAGATGTTTCTCAGCTGGGTTTCCAAATTTAAGATAAGCATTTATTACCAATGGACAGAAGCGTCTTGTCTATGACAGTGCTGTGTTTGTGTAATTCATCGTTTGAGCCATTCTCAACTTTTTACGGTGGATGACACGATCGTCTGCCTCCCAGGCATATCGTTTTAAATGACCGGAGTTGAGTGCTGTGTGTCTAATATTGGTGTCAACATGTTTAGAACCTGTTTGAATGACGGGAAGAAAATGTATGAATAGATTGACGATTGCTTCATTGACTTGGAGCAGTTTCTTCCTCTAGATGGTTGGTAAGAAGTCATTGCTTTCAGTCGAAACCGGGCATGCAGATATGCGTATAATGTCACAAACGGAGAGTGACACAACCCGTAAATATATGTGCAGTGTTGTCTGTGCAACTCAGCGCATATATGTAAGGATTGTTTCTAAAAACTTTAGAACATTTATACAGAACTTTAGAAGACAACTTCGGAACCACCAAAGGGAGATAAAATATTCAGGGTAAAAAAAATTCAAGGGAAGTTAGTTAATTGGAATTCGAACTGAAGGTAGACATTAGGAAGTTGCTTTTGGACTTATTATTTTTTTTTTTTTTCCAAGGATTTAAAAAAAAGTGTTTTGTAAATATTTTTACGGAAGTTACTTTTGGACTTATTATTTCTTTTTTTTTTTTTCCCAAGGATTTTTAAAAAAAGTGTTTTGTAAATATTTTTACTTTTCCTTTTCATCTGTCAGCCCGTGAATGTTCAGGAGCTGTGTTTGAAAATTTTTTTTTTTCAGTGTGTATGAACATTGAGGTTGGAGATGAAAGTGAAATGTTTTGTTGTGAAGTCTATTCAGGTATCCATAAGAGTAAACTTGAAGAGGTGCTCTGTGTGTGTGTTTGTGTGTGTGTGTGTAATAGGTAAGCTGCTGTTATAAAGTGGTGTGTTTCGCTGACGACAGATCTTTACAGAAGACACCAGGAGATTGAGTCATTACCACGAGCACAGGTGTTGGACTACCTGGAGAAAATCAACCCCAGTTTGGCTATCCCATACCTGGTCAGCTCTCTGTCTGTCTGTCTGCCTGTCTGTCTGTCTGTCTCTGTTTCTCTCACTCTCTCACTCTCACTCTCTCTCTCTCTCATTATTGTTAATGAATGCATAATGGGCATACAGCATACAAGAACTATGCTATGAATATTGCTTTCCTTACAGGGTTTTTGTGTTTCTTTGTTTTGTTTTTCAACTTGCCATCAAGTTTTCTCAGACTTAACTGTCCAAGCAAGTACCTTAGTGCTACTTGATGTGAGCTAGGCCCTAGGCAGCTATGGTGCCCAAATAGAGAAGAAAGGAAAAGAGAAGGAGCCAAGTCTGTGTTTGACTGTGTGTTTGGACTGCCTCTTCAAAGAGATTCCATGTGAAGACCTGATTTTCAAAATCATTTCATTTCTTGCCAAGTACATTCTACAATAAACTGCTCAGCATCATTTTAGTCAGCGTTGGGATGCGTACAGTCACTGACTCAACATTTTACTGCAGATTCTGTGAAGACCTTTCCAGATGCTCCCCTGAAGTGATGCTTTTTTTATATTTTGATAGAAGTCACTGTCTTTCAACTGATCAGACTTTGAAGTTATCAGTGACAGACTTTGCTTTAGATCAGGCTTTCAGATTCAGCATTCAACTTGGCTCATGTTTTTAATCCCAGAATTTTAAACTTGGTTCCATTTTGGCTCTGTTTGTGGCCCTGCTGTAACTTTCATGGCAGCCTCAGGTGCAGCCAGTGTGACTTGACTTGTTGACTTGTTGCTTTGCTTTTGTGTTTCAATGCTCATGAGTGTGCTAGTATAAGGTGGTTGTTTTTTTTTTTTTGTGTATGCTTAATAACGAAGAATAAGATGTATATATTAGTCTCCTGTTGCGTTTGTCAATGTTCTTGTCACCGGCAAATACAGTTGCATACAATTTACCTGAAAGAAACACAGAAGTTTTCATTTTATGTCAAAAGTTTGTCAGCATTTATTTCAGTGACACATATATCTGAATACAATTTACCCTTAATTGGAGAGCCCGAAATCTTTTCTCAATTTTTTTTTTTAAACCAAAATTTCGGATTAGCCAAATAGACTTTCAGGACCAATGAATCCATTTATGTAAACCGAGTGTTGGGTTTGTGTGTTTTGGGGGCTGCAATACACTCAACTATAAGTGTTGCTTGGGAAACTGCTGTTGGTGCTTTAGTACTCTATATACATTTCCGTGACAACAGGAGCACATAGTGATGCACTATGGCGACACAACGGCAGAGTTTTCACAACCGCCTGGTGTTGTTACTGAGGGACCAGGTGCAGACCCACCGAGATGCCTACCTGCAGTCCCTGCCTGAAGGGTACCCCCCTTCCTCTCTTTCTTCAGCTGCTTCGTTCGGGTGCTCAGGGTGTGTGGGGTTGGTTAGGGCAGAGGCAGATCAGAATCACACCTGTGTGTGAGTGTTCTGTAGTTCAGTTGTTCGTCCATCAAGTCATTGAGAACCACTTCAGTTAACTAAGCGCTGGGGGGAGGAGGGGGGGAGGGTGCGGTGGAGATGATTTGAGGATGGACAGATGGCTGATCAAGCCAATGTGTGCATGGAATGTGCGGTGACAGCTTGAACAGGGAATGTGGGAGACCTGCTCTTGTTTGCTGGTGCGGGGTTTCCTTGCCTGTTTCTTTGTGTTGCGCTGCAGTTGTCCTCCTTTCTTCACACATAACTTGGCACCTTTGTGGATAGGAGCGCCATCCAACTTGATCCATACCAGTTTGTTCCCATGTGTCAGGTTGATGTTAAACATTTTCAAGGATGTTTTTAGAGTGTCTTTGAAGTATTCCTTCTGACTTCCGTGGGAAGGCACTCCTTGTTGCAGCTCATCGTAGAAGAGTATGGGTGTTTAGAGAAAGAACAACACCGATGCCTGATGTCTGTTGAAATGTGTCTAAATGAAATCCATGACTAGTGAAAATACAGTGATATAGCAGACATGAGGCTCAATAAAAGTTCTAGACTAGTGAAAATGCAGTGCAGTGATGTAAATGATCATGAAGTTTCATTAGTACAAAAATATAGGGTTGTAAATGACAATGATACCGTTTTATAAGTGACAGTACATCAACATCAGTTCCTTGTGTGTAAAGGAAAATAAAGTTTTTGCCAAGCAAAGATATTTTTAAATTATGATGATACACTTTAGTTACTGTGCAGATGGTGAGCGACAATGCACTATGGTGACCATACAGCAGCATGGTAAACCTTGGTTCTGAGTAGGAAATGATAGCAGAATTCATTAAATAACAGTACGGTATGATGAATAATGGTACAAGTGTAGAGGATAATGATATGTAGTGCTTGGGAAAGCAAAATATGACATGGGGCTGTAAAGGATGATAACAGTGTGATAAATCATGGTACAGTGTGGTAAATAATGGTACAGTGCAGTAAATGATGGTACAGTGCGATAAATGATGGTATAGTACGATGAATGATGGTACAGTGCGAAGAATGTTGGTACATTGTGGTAGATGATGGTACAGTGAGATAAATGATGGTACAGTGTGGTAGATGGTCATGCAGTGCGATAAATTATGGTACAGTGTGATAATGATGGTACAGTGTGATAAATGATTACAGTGCGATAAATTATGGTACAGTGTGATAATGACGGTAGGGTGTGATAATGATGGTACAGTTTGGTAGATGATGGTACAGTGTGCTAGATGACGGTACAGTGTGGTAAACAATGGTACATTGTGATAAACGCTGGTGCAGGTCAGACAAGCAGCGCGTGGGGGAAGGAGGAAGAGGAGGGGGAGGGAGGGAGAAGAGAGACATGCTGGTCCGCTTCCTGCAGACCTCCCAGCACTACATTCCTGAACGTCTGCTCACCCGCTTCCCTCTGGAAGGTGTGTGCATCTGTGTGGGTGTGGTGGTTTCTATATGTCAGTGTGTGTGTGTGTGTGTGTGTGTGTGTGCTGTCCTCTGTATGTGTGTGTGTGTGTGGTTTCTATATGTTGGTGTGTGTGTGTGTGTGTGTGTGCTGTCCTCTGTATGTGTGTGGGTGTGGTTTCTATATGTCAGTGTGTGTGTGTGTGTGTGCTGTCCTGTGTGTGTGTGTGTGTGTGTGTGTGTGTGTGTGTGTGTGTGTGTGTGTGTGTGGTTTCTATATGTCGGTGTGTGTGTGTGCTGTCCTCTGTATGTGTGTGTGTGTGTGTGTGTGGTTTCTATATGTCAGTGTGTGTGTGTGTGTGTGCTATCCTCTGGTGTGTGTGTGTGTGTGTGGTTTCTATATCTTGGTGTGTGTGTGTGTGCTGTCCTTTGTATGTGTGTGTGTGTGTGTGTGTGGTTTCTATATGTCAGTGTGTGTGTGTGTGCTGTCCTCTGTGTATGTGTCTGTGAATGGGTTTCTATATGTCAGTGTGTGTGTATGCTGTCCTCTGTGTATGTGTGTGTGTATGTGGTTTCTATACATCGGTGTGTATGTGTGTGTGTGTTTGTGTGGTTTCTATTTGTCGGTGTATATGGTTCTTGTCTTCTGTATGTGTGTGTGTATGTGGTTTCAGTATATCAGTGTGTATTGTGCTCTCTGTATGTGTGTGCGTTACACAGATGTCTCTACAATACGTCTATGAATGACTTCTGGTCCAGTTCTTTTTGACGGTAGAATTTTCTGTGTATGTGAGGTGCATATGTGTCTGACATGTGTGAGTTTGTGTTTGTGCCTGTAGATAAGATGCAGTCATAGCAACACCATGCCAGTGAACAAGTGTTCACCCAGCTCCTCCAGTAGATAGGAGTCTTTGTGTGGGGGTGTGAATGCGTGGGTGCGTTTGCAGGCACATGCGCACTCCGACATCCCATACACATCACACACAACAACAACGTTCCTAAGTGACCACTCCCCTTCACCTCATTCTCTGGCAGACACGTTGCTTTTTCATGTAAGGAGTGTGCTTGCACCTGTTTGCGGTCACTATGTGCATGTGTCTGTCTGCTGGTTGTGTGTGTTTGTCAATGTGAGACATGATTATGTTGATGCAGTGTGTTCTCATATTATGCATCACACCACTAGAAGCATACATTGCGTTGACATAATCACACATCAGTTTGATCAGTTCAGTTCGATTCAGTTGGCATAATCATACATCAGTATCATGAATTGAATTGAACTGATTATTGACGTATGATTATGTTGACACAATGTCTGCTTACGTTGGTGTGATGCATACTTGTCTTTTGATAAAATGCATTTTCAAGTCCCATGTCTGTGATCAACATGTTGTCCATTTTGCGCCCAGTTTGAGGAGATAAGCGATCGCTCGTTCTTCATTTTCACAGTCCTGAATGTGTGTTTATCATTCTACCCTGAAGAAAGACCAAAGAGGTTAAACACATCATGTTTTCTCTTGCAGTTTGTTTGTCCCTTTCATCCGGCAGAAATAGTAGTTTTTCTTTTAAGTTTGTGATATAATGTTGGTTGATGTGATTGTTATAATAGTAGTTATTCCTTTTAAAGTCTGTGATATGATGTCAGTTGACGTGGTTGTTATAATAGTAGTTATTCCTTTTAAAGTTTGTGATATAATGTCGGTTGATGTGATTGTTATAATAGTAGTTATTCCTTTTAAAGTTTGTGATATAATGTCAGTTGACGTGATTGTTATTATAGTAAGTTTTCCTTTTAAGTTTGTGATATAATGTCAGTTTATGTGAATTGTGATTGTTATTGGTTTGCCCCTTTCGTCCATCAGAATAGTATTTTTTCTTTTAAGTTTGTGATATAATGTGTGTTGATGTGATACGTGTTGATATGGTGTGTGTTGATGTGATATGTGTTGGTATAACGTGTGTTGGTGTGATATGTGTTGATATGATCCGTGTTGATGTGATATGTGTTGATATAATGTCTGTTGATGTGATATGTGTTGATATGATGTGTGTTGATGTGATATGTGTTGATATGATGTGTGTTGATGTGATATGTGTTGATATAATGATGTGTGTTGATGTGATATGTGTTGATATAATGTGTGTTGATGTGATATGTGTTGATGATCCATGTTGATGTG
>JADBJO010010333.1:58489-60989 GCA_016801955.1 Conus betulinus
TAAGAGGACAGGCCTCTTTGGGAAGTTTCTTTCTAAAAATGCCACCCTAAAACACTGGTCCTTTCCTGCATTCTCTCCAGGCTAGATTATTATAACTCACTTGCTGGTTGTCCAGGCTCTGCTCTGCGTGTATTGAGAAACATCAGAAACTCGGTATTTTCCCTGTGATTTCGTGTATTCATGTTTGACGGGTACAGTACTTAACCTGTTTAGATTTGTGTAGAGATTTCAGCCTGCAGTCACTTCACTTTGCAACCATCAGAAACTCCGCTTTGTGTCCTTTTTATTGATGGAACTCCACTGCTCCCCTGTTGGTCTGTCATAGTGTGTATGTCTGTTAGTCCATTTGTCATATTGTTTAGTCTCTTGGTCAGTTTGTTGTATCTGCTGATCTGTTTGCCGTATTGTCTTTTGTCTGTTGGGTCATTTGTCATATTGTTTATGTGTGTTGGTCTGTTTATTGGATTGTTATATGTCTGTTGATCTGGGTTTTTTTTTTACGTATGTTTGTCAAGGTGTCATGTTCTTTATGTCTGTCGATCCATTGGTCATATTGTTTATGTCTCTTGGTGTGACATATCCATTAGTTTTGTGTGTTATATTCTTCCTTTGTCTGTTGACCCATTTTATGTCATTGCTGACTGTAGTTTCAAGCACCCTTTGACCCCTGAACTTTTGTTTATTCACCTGCAAAGCTCTCTGCAGTCTTGTGGTCACAAGACAGTTTGGGATTTGGTTCTGGTAACGTTAACATTAGAGGGCAACAAGGCTGCTAATGAACTTGCTAAGAACGCCACAGATAAGGAATTGTGCAGGTTATCTGTCCCTTACACCGATCTGAAATCCAGTCTCTGGCCAAAAGACTTGAATACACCAATGGATAACAAACTCTTTTAAATCTGTTGGAATCTTAGAGAGGGTTTTTACCATCTGCTACTGGTTGCGGAAAAGGAAAAAATTATTTTGTGCCAGCTATGCTCAGGCCACTCTTTTTACACCCATTCATATCTTTTAAAAAGCGAAGAAGCTACATGGAGCATTCTGTGCGATACTACTCACCATAAAACATGTTCTTGAAGACTGTTGGGACGTAGAGACGATGTCAAGACATACACACTTTCTAACTGATTCAGATATCCAGGAATTCATTCACTACGAATTGTAATCTTGTCTTCTTGAAATTGTGTGCCAGTGATTTCCCCTTGTCTGTTATCTCTCTTTGATTCAGCCTTTTCCTTTCAATTCTCTCTGTCTGACCCTATCTGTCAGTCTGTCTGTCTGTCAGTCTGTCTGTCTGTCTGTCTGTCTCTCTCTCTCTCTCTCTCTCTCTCTCTCTCTCTCTCTCTCTCTCTCTCTCTCTCTCTCTCTGTTTTCTGCTGTGTTTTTTGCATTTGTGACTGTTTTTACACCCCTATGTTCTGAAAGAACTTTATTTGTTTATGTCTGCTTACAACAAATCAGGTGTACAAGTCAGACTGTGTCAAGCTCAAATCTGATATTTGTCAAGATTCAGTGAAGCGCAAAGCAAATGGATGTGTAAAATCTTGGTCAGGCTTGAATGAGGTGTATGTGAATTTTCGTCAAGTTCAAATGAGATGTGTATGAATTTCGATGAAGCTCACACACAGTGCCTGTGGAACTTGATCAAGTTCACATAAAAAACTAGTGAATTACCATTTCTACCATGTCACATTTTATCAGATTCATCCAAACTGTCTTGTAAAGAAATTGAAGATTTTGACGAGTCATGCACCACAACGCATGAAATGAAAGAAACTGAGAAGAAAAACAAAGATCAAGTTTAAACAGCCGAGTTTACATCAATGAAAGAAACTGAGAAATGAAACAAAAATCAAGTTTGAATTACTAGTTAACCATAAATGAAAAAAAACTGAGAAATGAAACAAAAATCAAGTTTGAACAACATAGTTTATGTAAATAAAAGAAACTGAGAAATAACACAAAAATCAAGCGTGAACAACATAGTTTACGTAAATGAAAGAAACTGAGAAATTGAAACAAAGAAAGGTAAAGTTTAAACAACCTGGTTTACATAAATGAAAGAAATTGAGAAACGAAACAAACAAAGATCAAGTTTAAACAACCTAGTTTACATAAATGAAAGAAACTGAGAAATGAAACAAAGAAAATCAAGTTTAAACAATCTAGTCTCTGAATCGGTTTCTTTCTATTAAAAGTCCACGTCATCGTTAATATGAATAAGATGAATGATGTCTTTTAAAGAATTTCGTTTCTGAATCATCTATCTGTGTGAAATCCACATCATCCATGATACAAACAGGAGGAATGATGTCTTTAAGGATCTCTAGTTTCTGAATCATCTTTCTGCTGAAAGGAATCAAGTTTCTGAATCATCTTTCTGTGTGAATCAACATCAACCATGATACAAACAGGAGGAATGATGTTCTTTAAGGTCTGGAGGTCAGAAGAGAGATTTTTTCTGATCGTGTGCTACCATGATTTGGGGGATGTGTGTGTG
>JADBJO010010333.1:65989-68489 GCA_016801955.1 Conus betulinus
CCCGTTTCTCTCCCCTCTCTCTCTCTCTCTCTCTCTCTCTCTCTCTCTCTCTCTCTCCTGTTCTCTCTCTCCCTTTGACTTTGTCTGTCTGTCTCACTCTGTGTGTGTGTGTGTGTGTGTGTGTGTGTGTGTGTGTGTGTGTGTGTGAGAGAGAGAGAGAGAGAGAGTACTTACTTGTGTGTGTTTAAGCCGAACACCAAATACAATTGGTTATGTGTCTTCCACAAAAAAAATGCACTGGCAGATATACAGACCTACACATCTCTTTCAACTGTGCAGATGACTAGCACCAAAGTGGTGAAGTGCAGTTTGATATAGGTTGACTCCGTCCAGTGTGAGTGTTTTTTTGTCATTAGAATAGACACACATCCGACACAAGTGTCAATGCATGATTTATAAGCACACACACACACAAGTGGTGTTATAGATGATGAAAAATGTGTGCAATTAGCGATGTAGTACACATACAACTGTGGTGATGTATATTATGTATGCGCAAGAGATGTATGATATTGTATATAAACAGTGTATGTGTTGATATATGACACTTTACACAACCACGACACCTGGTAAACCAAAAATCCCAGTATGTGGAGGACAAAAACATAAGCAAACAAAGAGAGAAAGTGGCGCTGTATAACAACACAACTTATGTAGATTACAGACAACACAATGTACACGAATGCATGCACATTGCTTATAGATTATTCTTATTTTGTTTATTTCAGAAAGACAGAGCTCGGCAATGAAAATTACAGACGCAATGTACATGAATATTATATATATATATATATATATATATATATATATATATATATATATAGTTATTTTCGATTGGTTCAGATTTCCATAATCAGGCACCGCTCCTCCAAGGAAACCGTTCAAGTAGACAATGCTCACAATAGTAAGCCATACACTCAAAGGAAATCATAACACTTGAACCGGGCTGCACTCCAACATTTTATTTTTCATAATTTTTCGCCCTGCTTTGGGGCTTCTTCAGACAAACACTATCACAAACTGAACGGTATAAAAATATATCCAGGCCTTGTCCATTGAAAAACAATTCACTAGGGTAAACAATTCACTAAGGTAAAAACTAGGAGCATACAAAAAGCATGTAAAAAGCCCGGCACACACACACACACAACACACACACACACACACACACACAATTATGTACACCTAAAAACAAAGACAAATCAGACATACACTTGATATCTGCCACCCCCGTGAACTCAATGCATTATTCTAAAAGAAAAGTAATGAAATCAGATGGGCAGATATCAAGTGTATGTCTGATTTGCCTTGTTTTTAGGTGTACATAATTGTGTGTGTGTGTGTATGTGTGTGTGTGTGCCGGGCTTTTTACATGCTTTTTGTATGCTCCTAGTTTTACCTAGTGAATTGTTTTCAATGGACAAGGCCTGGATATTGTTTATACCTTTCAGTTTGTGATAGCGTTTGTCTGAAGAAGCCCCAAAGCAGGGCGAAAATTTACGTGAAAAATAAAATGTTGGAGGTGCAGCCCGGTTCAAGTGTATGATTTCCTTTGAGTGTATATAAATATATATATATATACAATGAAACAATAAATTACAAGGATAAGTACCGAGCACTGTTCCAGCAACGGGGGGTGGGTGGGGGGGGGGGGGGTGGGGGGGGGGGGGGGGGTGGGGGGGGGTGGGGGGGCCAGGGTGGGGGGGGGGGGGGGTGGGGGGGGGGTGTGGGGGGGGGGGGCGGGGGGGGGGGGGGGGGGGGGGGGGGGGGGGGGGGTGGGGGGGGGTGGGGATGGGGGGGGTTGGGTGGGGGGGGGGGGGCGGGGGTGGGGGTGGGGGGGGTGCGTGGGGGGGGGGGGGGGGGGGGGGGGGGGGGGGGTGGGGGGGGGGTGGGGCGGGGGGGGGGGGGGGGGGGGGGGGGACGGGGGGGTGGTGGGGGGGGTGTGGGGGTGGGTGGGGGGGGGGGGCAACGGGGGGTGGGGGGGGGGGGGTGGAAGGGGGGGGGGGGGGGGGGGGGGGGTGGGGGGTGGGGGGGGGGGCGGGTGGTGGTGGTGGTAAGCCTTCAGAATACATATCTGCACATGGTAGATTGATTCTGCCTAACTGACAGTAATGTGCTTGAGTGGGTGAATGGGGTTTAATAAATAAATCATTCTCAAAAAGCAACCTTCAGCAAGCCTTATAGTCTCCAAAGAGGGAGACCATCTCCAATGGGGAGAAAGCTCACTAACCTAATTCAATATCATATATATATATATATAGATATATATATATATATATTATATAATTCTGTTTAAAATAATGTTATTAAAATGAAGTATTAGAACCCGCAAGCTTGTTTCGAGCCTCTTGCCCTCTCAGGATATATATATATATATATATATACACATCCACACACACACACACCACACAACACACACACACACACACATGCACACACAACCACACAGCTAATAAATGACTCCATTTTCTTTATATTGACGATATAGATTACAGACGCA
>JADBJO010010334.1:2500-10000 GCA_016801955.1 Conus betulinus
ACACACACACACACACACACACCACACACACACACGCACGCACGCACACATCAACAAAGGGAGAGAAAGAGAGAGAGGAGGGAGAGAAAGAGAGAGACAGAGACATATAAACACACAGACAGACAGACAGACAGACACAGAGCATACACACACGCGCGCGCACAGAGAGAGAGAGAGAGAGAGAGAGAGAGAGAGAGAGAGAGAGAGAGAGAGAGAGAGAATACATAGAAAGAGAGGGAGGGAGTCACACACACACACACACACACACACACACACACACACACACACACACACACACACACATTATGGGGAAGATTCGCTCTTGAACTGGGACTTTGAAGTGGGCAAAACATCTCGCCATCATCTTGATGCCTGATATTGCGGCGGCCCTTATATAACCCCTAGCCTTTGAGTTGATGCTGAAGAGCGCTAGCAGCAAGCGTACCTGCACTTAACCCCATGCCTTTGACTTTGGAGCAGAGATCGTCCCAGTATGCCTTCTAGCACTTTATCGCCCTTGACGTCTTTAGAGCTATCGGTATACCAGCGTGTGTGAGTCCCTTACGCTAACAGCCGAACGTAAGCTAACAGCAATGCATATTCCCTGGCGGTTGTAGCCTACTCTCTCTCTTTGTGGAGGTAGGGGTGAATTACTGTGTTTCATTACAGAAATTGCATTTCCTTTGTGAAACAGCCTTTCTTTGCGTTAGATTCCGAACTCAGAACATTAGTTACAATACGCGTGTATGTGACGAATCGACGAAAGTGCGGAAAATACAGTCTAAATGCTCCCTGTGGGACTACTGTGAGGATACGGGGCTGCTGTAAGCGTAGGGGGCCTCCGAGTGTATCTTCTGCGGAGACATCCCAAAACAAGAATAGCTCTATTTAAATACGAATAGAGTTAAAATGTCAGACTTAACACACACAAACAAATTAACAAACCAACCAACCAACAAACAAATTCATTGTCCACAAGTGCGGACATTTTTGTTGTTGTTGTTGAGCAGAACCTATTTGTTTAAAACCGTATCACCTGGCTCCATTTCCTTTCGTTCACCCCTTCCAAACATAAGTTTCTTCCCGTCTATTTATTGAAGCTGTTTGCGTGAATTCGAATTGCATGGGTGTTGTTACTGCTATCTACGAGCAATCTCAGTATTTTCTGTAGTCCAGTCTTCTGCCCTTTATGCGGAAAGAAGCGTTTTGTCTGGGCGCTGGGGCTGGTACGAATGTAATCTTCCCTACGATGCTTTGCACAATATGCTTTGCACATTGACCTTTTTGTACAAAAAGAAAACCACTGTCTGGTACGAATGTAATCTTCCCTACGATGCTTTGCACAATATGTTTTGCACATTGGCCTTTTTGTGCAAAAAGAAAACCACTGTCTGTTACGAATGTAATCTTCCCTGCGATGCTTTTGCACAATATGATTTGCACATTGACCTTTTGGTGCAAAAAGAAAACCACTGTAAGATACGTCCACATATACACACAATGGGAGGTTCAGCTATTAAAAGAATTAATAAGGTAAATAAACAAAAAATAGATACATAGACAAGTAAATAAACAAATAATATAAAAATTCATACATTTATAAATAAAGAAACAAGAACATAAATAGATAATGAAAGAAAGTAATTAATAAAAAAAAAAAAAAAACGCTTTCGCTCTTTCTGTCATTAAAAAATCGGCGCTTTTAGGCCCTTTTTTTTTAGACTCGCCTTATTTGACATGCAGTCAGTCCATACCGATTCCGCTTTTGGTGTGGATCTGCTAACTGCCGTTTCAGCTTCTTCCTTTGGCATAGATCAAGTAGCAAGACCTCTGAGATATAAAATCCCTCTGAGATATAAAATCCCTCTGAGATGTAAAATCCCTCTGAGATGTAAAACGATCGGCCTTTTGAGTTTGGAGCGAAGAGTACAGATCAGGTAGTATGACCTCTGAGACGTAAAATCTGCCTTTGGAGTTTGGAGCGAAGAGTACAGATCAGGTAGTATGACTTCTGAGATGTAAAATCTGCCTTGGGGTTTGGTTTGGAACAAACGATTTGTTAGCTATGCCAACAACCACTCACTCTCCTGTCTTTGAAGACTGTGAAGCTGGGGACAGTACCGGCGGGCCAACTACCGCTCATTTTCTTGCCTTTGATTCTGAAACTTCGGACGTAATGGCATGCCATGTTGGGGCACTACATCTCCAGTCTTTGAGTTTGGAGTTGCGGATGTCCCAGCATGCCAGCTGCCACTCAGTTTCCTGTCTTTGGCTGTGCAGCTAAGGATGGGCCGGCATGCCTAATGACACTTCACTGCTGTCTTCTTCGAATTTTGAAAAGGAATTGAAAGTAAATCCGCCAGTAACAGGGACAAACAAAACAAAAGTGTTTTGTCTTGCTATTTGTCTGTCCCTGTTATCTGGCGGGTTTACTTCAGTTCCTTTGAAAATTCTTTCGATTTCCGCGTGCAGTCATCTCACTTTGAAATCAACTTTTATCTTCGAGTTTGGAGCTAACAACGTAACTTGCTATGTAGTCATTTTTCTTTGATGTATAAGTCAAAGTCATACCTGCATGCCATCTGCTACCTAGCTTTCGTCTTTTCTTTGCTGCGTAGGAAGTAAAGAACGCACCATTATGCCCGCCTAGTGGCATACAGTATCCCTTTAGTTTGAACTGAAGGAATTGTCAGAGCAATATTACCATTTACTGAGTGTGAGGCCAGTCCATACACTGATGTTGTCCTCCCATCTCTTTCTCTGTCTTCCTCTCCTTCTGCTTCCTCGTACTGTTCCCTGGAGAATGGTTTTGGCAAGTCCTGTTGATCTTGATACATGACCATACCATCTCATTTTCCTTCTTTATCACTGTGGACAACAGGTCTTCGTATGGTCCAATGGCTTCCTTACTCTGGTCTGGACCTCCAAGTTGGTAAATGTGGTCTTGGTATGAGATGCCAAGGCTCTTCCGGAAGCATCTCATCTCTAATGCCTGAATCCTTCTCTCAAGTTCAGCTGTCAGAGTCTACGTCTTGCAGGCATAGAGAAAACATGGCAGGGAGCGCATCAAATCTGATCTTGGAACGGACTGGGATGTTTCTGTCATTCTAGATGGGCAAAGAGCGTCTCATAATTGGGAGGGGTGGAGGAAGCTGGTTGCAAAGTCTGTGGCGCCCCACGGTCTTCAAGACTCCGGGACAGGTGATCAGGTGATGATACTACCATCTAATCACTTCCTCTTGAGTCTAGAACTAACCACATACTAGTTGAAACGAACACCACTTTCTTTGCATTTGGAGCAAAAGATGCGTCAGTTGGCCTACTATCACTTGATCACCAGTGCGTTTGTACTAAAGGCATACGTAGCGTATATGCTGTGATTTCATCTCCTGTCTTTGACAATGAAGCTTAGAGAGTACTAGCTTGCCTTCTCCTGTTTTACTGCCTGCCTTTTATATTGGAGCTTAAATTGACCTGTCCCTTAACCTCCTTTTTGGCAACTAACGGAGTACCAGTATAAGTACTGTCAGTTAATCTCCTTCTTTTGTATTAGAAGCTAAGAACGAAACAGTAAGCCTGTTGCCGCTTAGCATTCTGCCTTTGAATGTGAAGGTGACGGCGTATCAGACTGCCCATTGCCACCCAGCACTCCGTCTTTGATTTTCTGAAGCTAAGGGCTTACCAGTACATATAATTCATTTAAATAATTTTCTTTGAATTTGAAGCCATGGACGTACCAGTTCACATACTGCATCGAAATCATTTCCTTTGATTTTACAAGTATGGACGTACTGTCGTTTTAATTATCTCCTTTGATTTTGGAGCTATGATCTGCCAGTATGCAAACTATTATTTGAATTATTTCCTTTGAATCCAGAGCTATGGACGTACTAACTAGCATGCCTTTGGCAACTTAAACTTGTTCAATGGAGGGGGGAGACAATCTCCAATGGGGAGGAAACACACTAACATATAACTCCTGGTCAGATACCGGTATTTCGAAACCTGATTGTTTCTCCTTAGTGAACGCGGAAGTGGTAACTTGACTCCTCTGCCTTTTCGGTTTTAACAAAGAATGCTCTCCCAGAAAAAGGCTGGTGTGCAATACTGTAGTATGTTTGTTGAGTTTTCCCCCCTCGGAGACTATAAGCTTGCTGAAGGTTCATTTTGAGAAGCATTTATTATATTCCCCCTTCACCCACTCAAACACATACTGTTAGTTAGGCAGAATTATCTACCACTGCAGATATGAATGCTTCTCTCCCCCTGTTTTCTTCAATCTAAGACATAAGAGCAAGCTTTGTTTATCATTCATGATTTCTTGCAGTCAAATTTTCACTTAATTTCATTTTTTAAGGGGGTTACGAGCCGAGAGAGCACTAGTGTACCTGCAGCACCAGCCGTTGGGTGTGCTTTGGGTAACGGTGACTGCTTACGGATGGAATCCCTTTACATTTATTTATTTGTGGGCTTTTTTTTCCGGTCCCATTCAACACCTGACAAGAGATGGCTGCGCCGTGGTCTGCAATGGGAAGAGCAGAACAACACAGTCGTCATGTTTGCACTCGGTGGACGCATCTCTCACAGTTTTGCTCAAAATGATTCTGACCAACACTGCAGGTGTCCGTATTTCTCGGGCCCGATGAAGGCCTGGGAGTTACAGGAAGGAAACATGTAAGACAATCAGGTCAAATAGTGACAGACCAAAATGAAATTTCTTGATCTTCATCATGCTCCTCCTCATCCACACTGATCAGGCTAAAAAAATTCTAATTCTGTTGCCCTTTGTGTGTGTGTGTGTGTGTGTGTGTGTGTGTGTGTGTGTGTGTGTGTGTGTGTGTGTGTGTGCGTATTTGTGTATATGTAAATGTGTGTGTGTGAGTGTGCACGCGTGTGCGTGCGCGTGTGCGTGCGTGCGTGCGTGCGTGCGTGCGTGAGTGCGTGCGTGCGTGCGTGCGTGCGTGCGTGAGTGCGTGCGTGCGTGCGTGCGTGCGTGCGTGCGTGTGTGTGTGTGTGTGTGTGTGTTCTGTAGATATGTTTCCTGTGTATGCTCACACATGCACCCCCCTCCCCCCCCCCCCCCCCCACACACACACACACACACTCCCGCCGACACACACGCACACACACTCCCCCGACACACACACACACACACACACACACACACACACACACACATCTCTCTTTTTATTCTAAATTCTTTGTTTCGAAACACTTTCCGCATTTCAGTGAGAGTACTGAGACCGGAAACAGGGGGAGTGTGGGGGGGGGGGGGGGGGGGGGGGGGGGGGGGGGGGGTAGGGGGGAGGAAAGGGGCATCGGGCTGAGCTGGGATGGAAGGTGAGCTTGGAAATGGGGAGAAGGGGGTGGGGGTGGGGGTGGAGGGTGACAGAAGGATGTTTCTGTCAACTCCTCTTGTTTTTCTAACTTGTTCTCACGTCATTAATTAGCGAATGTCAAAAAATTGCTCGCTCTCTCTCTCTCTCTCTCTCTCTCTCTCTCTCTCTCTCTACACACACACACACACACACACACACACACACACACACACGCACGCACACGCACACGCACGCACCCCCCCCCCCCCCCCCCCCCCCCCCCCCACACACACACACACACACACACACACGCACACAACACACACACAGAGTTATTACCGCCACCTTCCTTCCCGCCCCCCCCCCCCCCCCCCCGTCTCCCCGTCTTATCCAGCCTTCTCTATCCTCCAACATGCCACCACCCCCGTCTCCCCCCCCCCCCTCCCCGCTCCCAACCCCGCCACCCCCTCCGTCCCACTCCTTCCTCCCGCCCCATCTGCCTTCAATTTGATAAGGTGTTAGAGTTCTCTTTCCTTGGGACCAGTCTGGGCTACCGAACGTTACCCCCAAGGAAACCAAAATGGCTTTTGAAATGAACTGTCATCGTTTTCAACAGAACGCTTGTCAGGCGGGACCGCACCCTCCACCCTCCCACCTTACCTCTCCCCCTCCTCTCCCCCCTCCTCTCTCCACTGGCTCCTTCACCTCACTTCCTTCCCCTTTTCCCTAACCCTCCCCTCCAGTTTTTTTGACAGGCCCGGGAGGGACTATCAGCGGGAACCCTGCAACACGATCTCTATCCCAATATTCACCTGTCTTGATACGAAACAACCGTCATTTTTTTTTCTGCAAGTTTGTAAAGGCCGTGGGGTTGTTCGTTCAGTTCTTTTCGAGGGAGAGAGAGAGAGAGAGAGAGAGAGAGAGAGAGAGAGAGAGAGGGAGAGAGAGAGGCAACGGACAAACAGAGAAAGAGAGAGAGTGAGAGATAGACAGACAAAGACAAAGAGAGACAAAGAGAAAGACACAGACAGACAGAGACAGAAAGAAGGACAGGGACAAGGGACAAAGAGAAAGAGAGAGAGAGACAGACAGACAGACAGACAGACAGAAACAGAGACAGAGAAACGGAGACACAGAGAGACGCAGAGAGAGAGAAAGAAAGAGACAGACAGACAGAGACACAGACAGACAGACAAACAGACAGACAGGCAAGCAGACAGAGTGAAACAAGAGAGAGAGAGAGAGAGAGAGAGAGAGAGAGGGGGGGGGGAGACTGCGAGGCAGAGAGAGACGGAGAGGTGGGAGAGGAGGGGGTGGGTAGTTTCTCTCTTCCCCTGCTTCATCCGGAGCAGTTACGTTGTTAGACTAGTGGTAGACTTTGAGATGTGGAATCTGAGGTCATATTGTTGTTTTGATTGTTGGCTTGAACATTCGTGAGAGAGAGAGAGAGAGAGAGAGAGAGAGAGAGAGAGAGAGAGAGAGAGAGAGAGAGAGAGAGAGAGAGAGACTTCAACATGCTGGAACCATTCATTCAACGCCCGTCTTGCGCCGAATTCCACGAGTTACGTGATAACTCGGTCTTCATTTTCATTGTCCTGAATGTTGTTTGTCTCGCCTGAAGAAGGCCTAAGAGGTCGATCCGCGTCGTGTTTTGTCTGTGATTTGTTTGTTCATGGTTGTCGGACATCGACACCGAACTTATCTTCTTTTTTATCGTTTTTTTTTTTTTTTACGATTTGTTTACATTTCTCTGCCCGCAGACGCCTCCGTTTGCAACTGACATTCTTGCTTTTGTTTGTGTGTCTTTTTCTGTTGGTGTCTGTGGCCTGTCTCACGGTGGCTTCAGTATAAAGGTAAGGTCTATCGACCTGTCTACAAAGCCACGACTCAACGAACGAAAGAGGTCTGAACAGAAAATAAAAAGAAATTAGACACAAAGATGGTGTTGTGCTCTCTCTCTCTCTCTCTCTCTCTCTCTCTCTCTCTCTCTCTCTCTCTCTCTAAGTGGTAACCTATCCTCATCATCCATCCGTACAATCTTCAGCCAGCATCTAAGAAACTGCACAGATGAATTGATATAGACTGGACAGCGGTTTGTTTCCCCCATAAACACATTCGTTATCTGTCTTCATGTGAACCCCTAGAAATTTCTGAAGAGCAAATTAATAATAATAATGATCTC
>JADBJO010010334.1:17500-22500 GCA_016801955.1 Conus betulinus
TGGTATCGCCTACGTCTGGGGGACGATGGAACGTGCTGGCGTCGCCTACGTCTGAGGAACTCCGGAACGCTGGTGTCGCTGGCGGTTGGGGTACTCAGAGCGTGCGCGCTCGTTACTCCATTTTTTTCTTACCAGTGAGTCTAG
This sequence comes from Conus betulinus, assembly GCA_016801955.1. NCBI lineage: Eukaryota > Metazoa > Mollusca > Gastropoda > Neogastropoda > Conidae > Conus > Conus betulinus. The sequence continues at coordinate 17,645 of JADBJO010010334.1, forward strand.
GCACACTCCTTGTATTATCATATTTGTTATGTAGATTAAAGTAGTCAAGAGTGGAATATGTTTCATTTGGTTTATTGAATGGATGTGTAGTTTTTGGTGCGAAGATTGTCGCACGTACATCAGGTCCATATGTAAAATATTTTCATACCCCAAGTTTATTGTTTGGTATCATAGTTATGGCCGTCGTAGTTAGGCTTGATTCATTAATATTAAATCTTTATTGCAGATGAAGTAGAGTGTACCCTGGGGTGGAGTGGGGGTCATTCTCATTTCATGTATCATTCCATCTGCATTTCTTTTTTTTATCATATCATCGTACCGCAGTAGACACATGCAGACATGGCACTACGCACTAGGTTGTGTATGCATTTGTGTTGTGTCATGTCTGTCTTTTCATGTTTACAAATAAAATACATAAAGAAGTCTGCTGCGGGTAGATTATTCGTAGGATAGGACACTGCTGCCACTTGCTCCTGTGCAGGTGGGTTCGAGTACTTCTACTGGATGTCTTATCAGCTGGACACAGTCATCCGTCACTGTTACTGGACTGCCTTGGATGTTGACGCCTCCTGAAGACTGACACGGGTCAAGCCATCGTAGTCAACATCATCAAGGAAGAGAAAACAGAGATCGCAGGATTGTGCAAGAGTGACAGATAAGAGCGCTGCAATACATTGTTACTACAAAAAAAGAAAAACATATTTATAATCACGCACACAGACACACACTCCTTCATTTGTTAATTAAATATTGTTGAATTTTTTTATTTTCTTTGAATCCAGCGTGAAGTGCGGGTGATGAGTTGTCGGCGAATTCTTTGAGCTGAGGCGAGTGAATACCATCACCCCATTGGTGTGACACTATCTTTCTCTGTCACCCCCTCCCACTGCCTCATGCCTTCCCCCGTCCCCAATCGAATCTCTGCCACCCCTCCCCCTCCCCTCTCATGGTCTCTTAAAAAATGCCTGCAGCTTTTTCAATCTTTCCGGGGGATTCATTTTTGTTGGGCTGCATTTCATTCGCGGTTTAGTGATACAGCATAAACGATAAAGCGGCTTTGAAAAAAACATAGCAATGTTACTACTACAAATGCAAAATTAATGTTTTCTCCGTGTGCAATCCATCAAAACAGCAATAACTGACATAGTTTTTTCTTTGAGTATGAAGCGTGAACAAAATAATGGTAATGTGTTGTTACATTTTTCGTGGGGATGCGAAAGGCTTACTTTCTCTGTGTACAGAGCAAAATGTGAAAGAATTTCTACTGAAAACATGTGAGTGTTACTGAATGGTTCAGACAGACATGATAGAATCTAGTCCCCATCAATTGCAAAAGATGTAAGTCTCGATGTATTATCAGGGTCAGCGGTTATCGATCGATGAAACAATTATGAGGAGAGCGGCAGTCTTGCAGGAAATTTTTTAAAATAAATCAAAATCCGCCACACAACAACAGGGACAAACAAATTACAAAACAAAGCACGACGCGCGTTTCGACCTCTGAGGACTTCTTCAGGCAAGATAAACAACCATTAGGACAAAAACACGACATTTCTACTCACTATTTTCATTGTCCTGAATGTTGTTTATCTTGCTTAAAGAAGACCTAAGAGGTCGAAACGCGTTGTGTGCTGTCTTGTAATTTGTTTGTCTCCCTCTGTCTGGCAGATTAACTGTGAATTCTCACTTTGAAACTAACTCGAAGAAAAATGATGAATTGTAAGATTGTTCGGAAATTTCCAACTTTTTGTTTTTCAAACTTGATAAATTCAGTTTTTACAAGAGCAGATAACTCAAGCTACAAACAAGGAACGAACACAAAAGGCAATTAAACTGAAGCAAGAATAAAAAGCAGCACGCTCACGCAGAGAAAAATGAGTAAAGTTTTTCTTCTCTAAATAAAAATCTCGATTAGCGTACATCCAATAATGTTCTAATAGGACACCCACTGATTATCCATTTCTGAAAGGTTTGGATATATGTGCAACCATACTTCTTATACATTAAAATTGGGGATTAGCCGTTTCTGTCTTTTGTGGATGTGCACACACCCACGCTTTTTGACGGAATCGTTTCTTATAAAGTATGGATGTGCTCACACCCATATTATACCGAAAAGGTTTATCTTACGTTTCGTCTGCTTGCTTAATTCTTAGTCGTTAAAATCAAGAATTCATATTTTGACAGAAGATGTGTGCACGGGCAATGATAAAGTCAAACAATTTCTGTCAGGGAGAACAATTAACACGCAAGTTCTGATTGTCTGAATAGTGTCTGGGTATACAGCCATTTACAGCATTCTGAAAAAAGTATTATGAGAAAACACGGAATTAAGAATTCATGCATAATTGTTATGATTCTTAAACGAACCTCCCCCCACCCACCCCAAGAAAAAAAAATTAAAATGATAAAAATTGAAATTAAAAAGAAGAGAAAAACTAAAACAAAAAAGACAAAAAGAAAAGAAAAAAGCAAAGAATAGAAACATCAACATCTCTCTCTCTCTCTCTCTCTTTCTCTCTCTCTCTCTCTCTCTCTCTCTCTCTCTCTCTCTCTCTTCTCTCTCTCTCTCTCCTCTCTCTCTCTCTCTCTCTGTGTATGCGCGCGCACGCGTGTATGTGTCTGTGTGTGTGTGTGTGTGTGTGTGTGTGTGTGTGTGTGTGTGTGTGTGTGTGTGTGTGTGTGTGTGTGTGATTACTATATGTCTATCTATCCGGGCGATTATTCCTTCCGTCTTTCTCACACTCCCTTTTTTTCAAAATGTTTAAATCACATTTGTCTTTCAATTTTCGTATTTCTCCACTGGTCTAATCACGTCCACCAGGCTGTTCTTTCACATCCCACCCCACACCATCTCCTTGTCAAACCTGTCAGACATTGTCCGCCTGGTGCCTCTGTTCCTCATCAGAACCAGAACTATCATGTCTGTCTGAACTGTCACATGTCTTCACCACATCATGTCTGAACTGTCACCTGTCTTCACCACATCATGTCTGTCTGAACTGTCACCTGTCTTCACCACATCATGTCTGAACTGTCACCATGCCTTCACCACATCATGTCTGAACTGTCACATGTCTTCACCACATCATGTCTGTCTGAACTATCACCTGCCTTCACCACATCATGTCTGAATGTCACATGTCTTCACCACATCATGTCTGTCTGAACTGTCACATGCCTTCACCACTCATGTCTGAACTGTCACATGTCTTCACCACATCATGTCTGTCTCAACTGTCACATGTCTTCACCACATCATGTCTGTCTGAACTGTCACATGCCTCACCACCACATCATGTCTGAACTGTCACATGTCTTCACCACATCATGTCTGTCTCAACTGTCACATGTCTTCACCACATCATGTCTGTCTCAACTGTCACATGTCTTCACCACATCATGTCTGAACTGTCACCTGCCTTCACCATATCATGTCTGCCTGAACTGTCACATGTCTTCACCACATCATGTCTGAACTGTCACTGTCTTCACCACCTCATGTCTGAACTGTCACCTGTCTTCACCACCTCATGTCTGAACTGTCACCTGTCTTCACCACATCATGTCTGAACTGTCACCTGCCCTCACCACATCATGTCTGAACTGTCACCTGCCCTCACCACATCATGACTGAACTGTCACCTGCCCTCACCACATCATGTCTGTCTGAACTGTCACCTGCCCTCACCACATCATGTCTGACTGAACTGTCACCTGTCTTCACCACATCATGTCTGAACTGTCACCTGCCCTCACCACATCATGTCTGAACTGTCACCTGCCCTCACCACATCATGTCTGAACTGTCACCTGCCCTCACCCACATCATGTCTGTCTGAACTGTCACCTGCCCTCACCACATCATGTCTGTCTGAACTGTCACCCTCTCCTCACCACATCATGTCTGAACTGTCACCTGCCCTCACCACATCATGTCTGTCTGAACTGTCACCTGCCCTCACCACATCATGTCTGTCTGAACTGTCACCTGCTCTCACCACATCATGTCTGAACTGTCACCTGCCCTCACCACATCATGTCTGAACTGTCACCTGCCCTCACCACATCATGTCTGTCTGAACTGTCACCCTGCCCTCACCACATCATGTCTGAACTGTCACCTGCCCTCACCACATCATGTCTGAACTGTCACCTGCCCTCACCACATCATGTCTGAACTGTCACCTGTCTTCACCACATCATGTCTGTCTGAACTGTCACCTGCCCTCACCACATCATGTCTGACTGAACTGTCACCTGCCTCACCACATCATGTCTGAACTGTCACCTGCCCTCACCACATCATGTCTGAACTGTCACCTGCCCTCACCACATCATGTCTGAACTGTCACCTGCCCTCACCACATCATGTCTGAACTGTCACCTGCCCTCACCACATCATGTCTGAACTGTCACCTGTCCTCACACCACATCATGTCTGTCTGAACTGTCACCTGCCCTCACCACATCATGTCTGACTGAACTGTCACCTGCCCTCACCACATCATGTCTGAACTGTCACCTGCCCTCACCACATCATGTCTGAACTGTCACCTGCCCTCACCACATCATGTCTGAACTGTCACCTGCCCTCACCACATCATGTCTGAACTGTCACCTGCCCTCACCACATCATGTCTGACTGAACTGTCACCTGCCCTCACCACATCATGTCTGAACTGTCACCTGCCCTCACCACATCATGTCTGTCTGAACTGTCACCTGCCTTCACCACATCATGTCTGAACAGTCACCTGTCTTCACCACCTCATGTCTGAACTGTCACCTGTCTTCACCACATCATGTCTGAACTGTCACCTGTCTTCACCACATCATGTCTGAACAGTCACCTG
>JADBJO010010334.1:25000-27500 GCA_016801955.1 Conus betulinus
TATTAAATGTTCTTAGAAAATTGCCGACTAACTCTTCCTCTTTCTTTACACTCTAGGTAAAACCAAATCGGCTTTCTTTTTTTTCCCTACAATTACACGTTTTCTTTCTCGCGTTGTTGGGTATTTTAAATTCCCTCAATAAACTTTTGAAGACACGCATTGATATCACGATCAATCAAATCAGTGGCTCATTGAAAACAAATCTTTGTCTTCCCCCTCGAATCAGAATTCCAAACGTACTTTTCCAGTGTAAATGGTTTTGCTCTAATTTGTGAACACGGAACTGTTTCTTTTGATAGTCTGTACCAACACACAATTCCACAGGCGCATGGTTTGACTAACTTTTTTTTTTTTTTAGCAACATTCAATGACTGCAGCAATGATATCAGATGTTTACTTACTTACTTAGATGCTCCCGCGTCTTGCGACGCATGAGGCAGTCAAGGTGCTCCACTGTGCACGGTCCTCAGCCAGTTTGCTGGTGTCACTCCATCCTCTGTCAATGAGTCGGAGGTCTCTCTCCACTGTCTGTCGCCAGTTCATCCTGGGTCGTCCTCTTTTTTCTCTGGCCTGCTAGGGTCCATTTAATGGCTTGGTTTGCAGGTCTTGAAGAGGGCAATCTTAAGACATGACCCAGCCAGTGGAGGCGCCGTCTGCAGACGATGGTTGACACAGGGAGCTGTTTGGACCTCTCCCTGACCTCTTCATTTGGTATAAAGTCTGACCATTTGATGCCCAAGATCTTACGTGGCCACTTAGTATCAAAAGCGTCGAGTTTCTTCTCTCCTGGGTAGTCTTCAGTTGCCAGGTTTCACAGCCATATAACAACGTTGAAATCACACCGGAGTTATAAACTTTCAGCTTGATTCCAAGGGAGAATTTCTTGCTGTTCCATATTTTGTCCAGCTGATTGAATGCTGATGTTGCTTTCCCAATACGCCACTTCAGTTCATGGTCGAGACCATTGGCGTTGTTGATAGAGCTGCCAAGGTAAGTAAAGTTCTCTACTACTTCCACTTGTTTTTGGTCGATGAGAACGTCTGTAAGCCCTTGGCGTTTACCGGTAAGCATGTTTTAGAGTAGTTTTTTTGGCACTGGCGATGAGGCCAATATTGCTTGCAAACTTGCTGATGTTGTCTACAAGCACCTGCAGATCTTGAGTGGTGCTTGCAAGAGCAGCAATGTCATCGGCAAAATCCAGATCTGAAAGGCTGTGTTCCTTCTGTCCACTTGATTCTCTTTCCTTGGGTTGCGTGTTTTAGAACCCAGTCAATGGCAAAAGCAAAAAGGAGAGGAGAGAGGATACAACCTTGCCTTACCCCCGTGACAACTTCAAACCAGTCACTGTAGCCATCTCCCGTCCTGACTCTGCACTTGGAGTTTAAGTATATCTGCTGAATGGCCGACACAACTTTCTCTGGGATGCCGTAGGTTTTCATGATTTTCCACAATGATGGTCTTTGGACACTGTCAATGAAGCTGTTGCCAGGTGGTACTTGGTGCTTTCCCCACACTTCTCGATGATCTGTCTCAGTGTGAAGATCTGTTCCGTACAGGATCGTTTTGGGGCGGAAGCTTGCTTGTTGTTCCCTTAACTCATTGTCTACTATGTCGCGCAGTCGGTTGATGATGACCTGGCAGTATACCTTCCTGGTATCGACAGTAGAGTAACTCCTCTCCAGTTGTTTCACTCTGAGAGGTTTGCCTTTTTTCTGGAAAACAGAGCAGACGACTTCGCCATTCTTCAAATCCTCTGCGACGACGCCGGAGTTCCAGGCCTGGTTACAGAGACTGCACATCCAAGAGACGATGCAGTCACCACTACCTTTGAGCAATTCCGCTGTTATTCCGTCGAACCCAGGGAACTTATAGTTCTTTAATGCCTTGATAGCTGTTATGTCAAGTGTTTTGACACAATGAAATATTCATTGACCAGCCGCCGTGGCGAAGTGGTTAGCGTCGCAGACTGCCAGCTGACAGATCGCAGGTTCGATTCCCATCACAGTCGTGTGGGATTTTTTTCTGCCCTGATCAGCTCCTACCCAGAGCTGAGTTTGCTACAGGTTCCATTGGGAAGACTGGGACCATACAGTCGACTTTCATCCACTCAATGGAGGTGTCTCTGTTACTCAAATTTTCTGACCAACGCTGCAGGTGTCTGGATCTCTTGGGCCTGTTTGATGCCAGCATATATTATGAAAACAAGCCTCGAGTAGAGCCCGGTCATACAGTCTCAGACCGGAACGGAAATCCGTAGCATCATGTTCACCATCCTCATTCTCATCGATCAGCATAAAAAAGAGTCTCAAATTCTGTGGCCCTTCATGCCCTGCTCTCATGGTGATCTCCGTTTTGATGTCCTCTCCACGTCTGTGTGGCCTTTGATTCCGTCGGGGTCACTGGTATCGGCAAGTCCGTGGGGGCTGTCGTTGGACGGACGTGGTGGCGCCCTCAGCAGTGAGCGAGTGATTTTATCTGGAGTTTTAACTTAGATCTACCT
>JADBJO010010334.1:30000-35000 GCA_016801955.1 Conus betulinus
CATTACCAGAACTTACTTTTGTTACCACTTAGAAGTGTGGCCGGAAGAATCCCTTTTTCCTGTTTTAGTGTATGTATTTATTATTTCATTCATCTACTGATTCATTAAATGGGGATTTGTAATCCAAATGTTCCTTCATTGAAAAAAAAAAAATCACCCGAAAATGTCGGCATGCTGAATATGCTGGAGAAATGAAACTAATATGAGGTGAAAATGTGCTTCCAAGAACTCATTGCCAGCTGTCTCTCTTTCCTCCTGTTGATTATGGTTAAAACATTGACATAATCATACTGTAATGCTCAAAACGATAGTGGAATCTGTTTAAATGTTTTTGCTGATATATATATATATATATAATATATATATAGTATATATAGATAATATAGAGATTATATAAAACACCGAGAGAGAGAGAGAGAGAGAGAGAAGAGAGAGAGAGAGAGAGAGAGAATGAATGAATGAATGAATGATGAATGAACGAATCTTCAGTTTAAACGTTTTTTCATCATAATTAGTGATCTTACACGCCAGAGAGAGAGAACGGAGAGAGAAGAGAGAGAGAGAGAGAGCGAGAGAGAGAGAAGGAGCCGAGAAGACAGAGAGAAGAGAGAGAGAGAGAGATGAGAGAGAATAATGAATGGATGAATAAGAATGAATGAACCATATTCAGTTAACCGCGGGGAGAGAGAGAGAGATAGAGAGAGAAGAGAGAGAGAGAGAGGAGAGAGAGAGAGAGAGAGGAGAAGAGAGAGAGCTGCTACCAAAATAACCGTATGGGTCCATGCGTGTACCATTAGGCAACACTATTTGAAGGTTAATTAAAAGTCTGAAACGTCTTTACAGCAGTGACAGGGGACAAAACAAAACACAGGTAAATGAATGTAAAGCAGTTCACCAGTGTGTTCTCTGACTATAGCAAGTTACTTTTGTGCACCCTCTTTTCCGCTGGCTCCTCCATTACCATTCATTGCTCTGGGTTTGATTTATTCAACACGATATTTAACCATACATTTGTAATTAACAAGTAAAGATATTATTAAGTGAATAAATGAATAAGCAATCAAACAAATAAATAAATAATAGTAAACAAATAAAATATAAATGAATAAAATGTTAAAAACAACACTTGGCAAACTGAAAGGAGTCAACTTCATGAATCCAATTCAGCACCTTTTTAAACCACTTCTCTGAAATTTATCCCAGGTGGGAAAATGATCGCGGGGGGGGGGGGGGGGGGGGGGGGGGGGGGGGGGGGGGGTTACTTTTCACACCCGTCTCACTCCAACAGTGACCAGGTTAAGAGGCCTACCACCCGTGGCTTGTTAAGACCCCCCACCCCCACCCCCCCCCCCCTCCTTGTAATTGAACCCCAGTACCAACCCAGCGTGTGATGAGACCCACATCCCAGGGGAGGAGAGTGAGGAGTGGGTTGGGGGAGTGGAACATCTAGTGAGGCCAAGGGAGGAGAGTTCATTTGAAAGGAGTTTGTTTCTTTGATGGAATCTGCGAAGTTTAAGGAGTATGGTTTCTAGGGGGTTGGAGAGATTCCGTTAAATCCCAGAGAGAGGAGAGAGAGAGATGAGGAGAGAGAGAGAGACGAGAGAGAGAGACAGGAGAGAGACAGACAGACAGACAGACAGACGACGGACGGACGGAGGTTTAGAGAGGAAAAACTCGCGGAGGGACAAGGAAACAGACTTTTTCTATCTATCTATCTATCTATCTATCTATCTATCTATCTATCTATCTATCTGTCGAGAAAGAGAGAGAGAGGGGGGGGGGAACAGACGTTCTATCTATCTATCTATATATGACTATCTATCTATCGAGGCGAGAAAGAGAGAGAGAGGAGAGAAGAGATAGATAGGAGAGAGAGAGATAGAGACTGAGCGAGAGAGAGAATGCGACACACGATATTTACACACTGACAGACAGACAGACAAATGGACAGATAGATAGATAGATACGATAGTAGGCAGATTAAAATGTGGATGGTAAATCGATAGACAGGTAGCCAGGTAGCTAGCAGACATGTCTTGTCCCGCTTTACAACAAACTGGCTTTTTTTTAAATTTGGATTGTCCTTTGTTTTTGTTTGTTGTTTGTTTACAATCTTTCGGAATATCACCTACACTAATTGCGGTGTTAGTGGTGGACAGGGAGGGGGGGGGGGGGGGGGGGGGGGCAGATGGGAGGAGATAGGGGGCGAGGAGGTGGAGGTGTGGGGGTGTGGGTGGCGGGGGATGTTTTAGGGAGGGAGTTAATGGGGGGGGGGGGTATTAAATAACATCAAATTTGAATGAAATTGTGAAACTATATCACAAACAGATAGTTTGTTGGTGTTTTTTTATACGCATTTGAAGCAGGTGTTCTCTGAACCAGTGCACTGGTTGTTTGTTTGTTTGTTTTTTTGCCGTGTTTGTTCTTTAGTAGTAGCTACCACCCTGCTGTGGACCATTGCTCTTTGTTGCTCCACCGATCATAGTGTCGTTCCCGTTCCTCTCCGTTCCTTCCCCTCCACCCTCGCATTCCAACCCTCAGAACCCTCCCCGTCGCCCCTCTGCTCCAGACCCTGGTACTTATCATCAAAAAGTTTTGTATGCCTCTGATTCACAAAAATGACTTTTAAAAAATCTCTGAGAGATAGAGGCAGCAACAAAACTGATGCGAAGGAACTCTCTTCAGAGGAGAGAGAGACAGATGAGACAGACAGAGAGGGAGAGAGGAGAGACAGAGACCAGACAGAGAGACGGACAACAAGTCGAAACAGAACGTTGGAGACAGGGAGATGGATGGGGGAACGTTCGGGAGAACAGGGGTGTGTGATGTGGGGGTGTGTTGGTGTGTGGTGGGTCGTGTGGTGTGCGATGATGAAGCGATTGAGGAGGAGAGAGAGATGAGCAGAGAGAGAGAGATGAGAGAGAGAGAGAGGAGAAACAAGAGAAGACAGACCGGGAGAGACACAGAGGCAGACAGACAGACAGACAGACAGAGAGAGTGAGAGAGAGATTGTTATGTGGTTTGTGTTATGTGGTGTGTGTGTGTGGTGTGTGGTGTGTAGGAGTAGCTGGTGTGTGTGTGAGAGAGACGTGAGAAGGAGGAGAGAGAGAGAGACAGAGAGAAGAGAGAGACAAGAGAAGACAGGATTAAGACACAGAGCAGGAGAGACAGACAGATTTCAATAGGATGTGAGTCTCGATTTTTAGAACAGAGATGGAAGAGATTCACCATTGGTGTGTGGTGTGTTCTGGAACTCTGTTCGATCTCCTCTTGAGAGAGAAGAGTTTGGCCTCTGAAAGTAATTGGGTATCGTAGACTCAGGTAGCACCTTCCCCTTTCTGTCATCAGACGCACCAACCAAAAGGGAGACATGTCCGGAAAACGAATAGCAAAGGAAGCAGTGAGGGTTATCAACCATTGCCTTGAACTTTGAACCAGGTGATAGACGACTCTAGCAAATAAATGGTCAATGGTGAGAACACCAAAGTAACCTCACCGCCGTTGAAACCCATCTGGGCCCACCCCGTTTGGCCCTGAGAGAACGGTAATCGTCGTACCTACCACACCCCCTGATCCCAACAGGAAGCTCCCAACCGCTTCTTCGGCCATTCCGGTAGTGGCCCCCTGTCTAACTTCGCCCGGAAGCAGGGACACGCCGATGCAAAATACACTGCGAACCACACCAGGGCATGTCTACGACTCGAGCAAATACTCGTGCCTCCCTGGAAACGTCGCGATGGTCCCGAATCCCTCACCCCTAGAGAGAACGTAAACCTCCTCACCCCACCCCCCACCCCCCCCCCACCCCCGCCCCCCATCCAAACCCCATCCCGTACTAATTAGCGACCCACACACACACCACACACACAGACCCAGAGAGAGCGAGATGGGACAATGACAGACTGTGTGTGTGCGATGTGTGTGGTGTGTGTGTGAGGAGAGAGGACAGAACAGACAAGAACAGAGAGCTTGAATGTGCTTTCTTCTTCTCTTTCTCCCTGCTGCTCTCTCTCTCCTCTCTCTCTCTCTCTGTCATCTCTCTCCTGTCTGTCTCTGTCACACACACACACACACACAACACACACACACAACAACCAAACAAGCCACCGACCAATCCACGCCAAGAGTTACATCACCAAGCCGGCCAACGACCATCCCCAAATCCATCAACAACCTCCTGCACTTTTCCAGCAGCCAGCCAGCCAATGATCGTTCCCGTTACAGCCGAAACAAACCTAGCGACCCCCCGCAGGAAGAAGCTCATCTGTCAGAAAGCAAAAAGCTGCCTCTTCGACAAGCCCCCGACACCCGTTCACAAGCACTCAGCGCCAAGGTTACATCAAGGCTGACCGACCAATGATCGACGACGTCTCACACCGTGTGTGAAAAGACACGTGCGCCTCGTTTCGTGACTCTTGTCACAACCCGCGCGGCTTTGATGATGTCAGCAGACCTACCAGGGGGTCAGGAAGAAGAGGAGGAGTGGTGATGATGGTGGTGGTGATGATGATGGTGATCATGATGATGATGAAGGAGAGGTGGAAGAGGAGGAGGAGGGAGGAGGAGGAGGACTGTCGGAAGGGGGGTGGGAGAGGGAATGAGGAAGGATCAGGAGGGTGGGGAGAGGTGGAGGCGATGTGTTGTGTGTGTTGTGTGTGTGTGTTGTGTGTGTGCGCGCGCGCGCGCGCTCATGCGTTTATGTGTGTGTGTGTGGTGAGTGTGTGTGTGTGTGTGCCGTGTGTGTTTTGTGTGTGTGTGTGTGTTTGTGTGTGTGTGTGTGTGTGCGTGTGTGTGTTTGAGAGAGAGAGACAGAGACAGACAGACAGACAGAGAGAGAGAGAGAGAGAGAGCGAGAGAGAGAGCTATTTCTTCAACACGATGACATGGCATACGGAGCAGAATAATCCAATTCTACGTCATGATGAAACACACGACATACAAGAGAACACAATGTAAGTGATTTTATGCCACATACCTTAGTGTGCTTCAGTGCTGAGGAA
>JADBJO010010334.1:47500-50000 GCA_016801955.1 Conus betulinus
GAAGGCGGTAGTAGATGGTGGAAATGTGGACTCCGAATGCGATAGCGACCTGCCTCATTGGAACCCCGGCCTGCAGTTGCCCCATTGCTATGCAACGATCTTGACGGGAAAGTCTCGGCATTATGTTGGCGCCGCTGGAAGGGGGGGATGGAAATTGGAAATTTATAGCCCCACAATCGGGGCCACATTGAGTTGCAATTCACGTTGATGCACGTGGCGTAGGTAGTCCACATGGCAAATGCTTTCTGTGAAAATGCACTACTTCACAAATAAATGATCATTTCGTGAACTCAGTGTCTTAGTATTGTTCATGTTCAGATGACGATTTGTCACAACTAGTACCAGACACATCCCGGACCTAACTTTAGATCCATATCGCCATACAGATCCGCTCCAGCGTTGGATTGATTCAAAATTTTTAAAGTATCTTTAAGGCTCCGTCGAAAATCCTACACATACGAATCACAAGACAAAACATAACGCGTTTCGACCTCTTAGGTCTTCTTCAGGTAGGATACACAACACCCAGGACAATGAAAATGAACGAGCAATCAATTATCTTCATCCAATTCACCGCGCAAGTTAGGCGTGGAATAAAACCGAGGCTGTCAGTAAGGAGCCTATATGAATCGAAGTAGTAATGATGATCACAATAATACTGATAGCAATAATGATAATGATGATGAGAGAAAATATTTGAAAAAAGTGTTACTACAGTTTATGCTGATAATATGGCAATAACATTGTAGTTTTGAGGATCACGTTTCGTCTAATCACTAAGTTTCTTTCATATCAGGGGAGACGTTTCTCTTGTGTGTGATCTTGCCAACTGACAGACAGACAGACAGACAGACAAACAAACAAACAAACAGACGTGGATAAGACGAAATTCCCTCTCCGGATGTACAGTAAAACGTAAATCAGCAGAGACCAAACCATTCGAATCCAAACTTTGATTTTCTTTTTCACCCAATCATTGTGATTGGACAGGACGTATGCGTGGATGGTCATCCATTATAGGAGAAAAAAAAATGGAAAAAAGACAGAAAGAAAGAAAGAAAAAGAAAAAAAAGAAAGAAAGAAAGAAAGAAAGAAACCTACCATATATTTGCATTACTTTTTATCTCGTTCCCTTTCTTATAATCACGTTTTGAGCTAATAGCATGTGTGTGTGTGTGTGTGTGTGTGTGTGTGTGTGTGTGTGTGTGTGTGTGTGTGTGTGTGTGTGTCCCCTACCATGGCATGTGCATGGATTGTTTGCTTGTCTTTCATTTCGTTATCACAGGTAATATGAATTCTAACGGATTTTCCCGATCAGTGGCACCAAAGAATGACAAAATCTGGCACACCACGCCACCCGATCTGTTGATCTCAGAGTTTATAACTTTTTGACACAGAGAGGAACAGAAAGGCGAAATACAAACAAACAAACAAGCAAACACACACACACACACACACACACACACACACACACACACACACACACACACACACACACGCACACACGCACGCACGCACGCACGCTCGCACGCACGCACGCACGCACACACGCACGCACGCACGCACGCACACACACACACAAGAAAGTGTAAAGTAACACAGATTTTGTATAACAATACAAAACAGTCTTTTTCCTGGTTTGGTTTCTTTTCATTCAAAATCCTCTTCACCATTGATATAAACAAGAGAAACTATCTATTCATTTATTTATGTTTGCTTATTCCTTTGTTTATTTTTATTTATTTATCTATCTATCTATCTTCTCTCTCTCTTTCTCTCTCTCTATATCTCTCTCTCTCTCTTTATTCATTTGTTTATTGATTCTCTCTCTCTCTCTCTCTCTCTCTCTCTCTCTCTCTCTCTCTCTCTCTCTCTCTCTCTCTCTCTCTCTCTCTCTTTGTAGACGTAGAGGTCTGAAATCTTTTCGAATTTTGTTCAGCCCACATTCATAACAATGCACCTAAGTAACGTATTCTGATTGGTAGAAGCAGCCGTGGGAATGATTACTGCCCGGAATGAAGAGAACATGTACAGTGTTAATATTGAGTAGGAGAATGCGGATCGTTTCATGCGCCAATCAGACGACTTGACAATGTTACGGTGCGATTCTTCTTCAGATCTTATGAACCAAATACGTTTACAGAAGCAACTGATGGAATATGTTCTAATAACATTTGACAAGGAGCACCAGGGCAATAGGCTGCACAGGCCACTCCCTCCTCAGATTTGGAACCGTCAGTGTACATTCTTTTGAAAGATGGAAACTTGGAACACAGTCCAGCAAAAAGGGACTTGTCGGCCAAGGAACTAGTGGATCTTTCCGGTATGAGACTAAATCAAACCAGATCTCTGGTGTGAAGAAAGTCCATGGAGGGTCGTCAGAAACTTGGAGAAGTCATTAACAACTCCAAGGTCTATACCTGCTTTGTTCAGATGGGGAAGAATACAAACCCCAAGGGTGGAATGGAACTGGGATGGTCATCGAATTTCCTTTTGGAAT
>JADBJO010010334.1:55000-65000 GCA_016801955.1 Conus betulinus
GCGAGAAGACCCAGTTTATGGCCATCCACAACATCACCATGGTTACTAATATAACTACTATCCATTGACCGAAGCTGGAATCTGGGGCCGTAATGGCTCAGTGGTAGAGCGCCGGAATCGTAATCTTGGTGATCCTGGAGTTGCGGGTTCGAACCTCTGCCGGGCCGTTTCGGTACAGGGCGGATTTTTCCCCTCGGAGTCAACATTGGTTCTGACTCCATCTCCCATCTCCCAGTCTTTCGAATGAGACTAAAAACCGAGGTTCCGTGTGTGAACGCACGCAGAACATCTTGCACACACGTAAAATCCCATCACCAACTTTCGGAAGAGAAGGCCAGTCTGTATGGATGACACGTTACACATAGCATGCAGCCTGCTTTGAGAAATAGAAAAAAAATGAAGGAAGTAAGGAAATTGAGTGAACGATACTGACTGAATGACACGGGAAACGACTGAACGAAGCGCCGGCTGGCAGCTCTTCAGTCGGCACTACCCAGGTAGGCAGCCCGCTGTGTAAACGAGTGTGGATTGTAAAGCGCTTAAAGCTTGGTCTCTAGCCGATGATATGCGCTATATGGGTATCCACAATAATAATAATGATAACAACAACAACAACAACAACAACAACAACAATAATAATAATAATAATAATAATAATGGTAATCTGTTCAACGGTTGACCTATCTGGGTTCCCTCATGAGCGACGAGGGGTCCAACAGACCAGAAATCCTCCCAAGGGCAGCAAAGACCCCATTAGCAACTGTCCAGGCTGAACCCTGTGTGGAGGGACAGTACGTCTCCATAGGACGCAAAATCAGGCTGATTTGGGCACTGCGTCATTCCATCTTCCTGTGCGCACGTGAGACATGGACAAGCGGGTCTGGAAAGGAGAATGTAAGTCTTGGAAAGGAGATGTTATTGTAAGATACGAACGAAATGAGATGTTATTGTAAGATACGAACGAAATGACATGGTATTGTAAGATACGAATGAAATGCGCGATGTTATTGTAGGATACGAATGAAATGACATGGTATTGTAAGATACGAATGGAATGAGATGTTACTGTAGAATACGAATGGAATGCGATGTCATCATAAGATACGAACGAAATGAGATGTTATTGTAACATAAGAATTGTAAGATACGAATTGCATTGGATGTTATTGTAAGATACGAATGAAATGAGATGTTATTGTAAGATACAAATTGTAAGATACGAACGAAACGAGATGGTATTGTAAGATACGAATGAAATGAGATGTTATTGTAAGATACGAACGAAATGAGATGTTATTGTAATATACCACGCATGTAAAGATCCGATCACATCAATGGAGAAACGACTGCGTTGGTATGGCCACGCAACAAGATCTTCAAGTTTAGAAGACGAACTTTTGGGTTTTTGGTAAAAATTCTATTGAATTCTTTTTCATGAAATCAAAACACAAGTACATGTAATGAAGAAGAGAAGGGGAAAAAGAGGGGGGTGGGAAGGGGAGAGGGTTAGGGCACAGGGGGAAAGGGGAAAGTCAGGGTTAGCTGATCTGAAAAAGGACAGCATCACAATAATAAACAAGGGCGACATAAACAACATGACGGGCAAGTAACAAAAGAAAGCAACGAAAAACAAAATGTACAAGTGGGCATGTAGAGCGAAAACATTTTGATTCAGTGTCACAGCATATGACTGGAAGACTCATCATTATTAAAAGCATACATCTCAATGGACTGCCTAAGAGACTCGTAGTTCTTTCAACAAAGGAGTAAACTGCAACTGATCATATGAAAACCATAAGCAGCTAAATAGTCCTTTTTTTTGGGGGGGGGGGGGGGGGGGGGGGATCCTGGCAAGAAGTGACTCCTAAGTTCGCATTCAGGAAAAATAAATGCGGAATGGCGAAATTCCTAACACATCTTGATTTCAGTGTTACGTTTAGTCCGTGGAAAGTTATTTTAAGATTCTGAACATGAAAACCATTACCCACAAAATCAAAACCAGCGTGGTAAGCGGATGTACATATGCACCTTCTTTATGACGTTTTATTTTTAAAAAATTGTTTTGTTTACGTGGCACACTATTTCCTTATCCCACATCAGACAAGGACATTGGCACTATTCAGGTAATTCTTTGCTCCATTTTCTGTGGGCCTGTCGGCTTGATCATTCAAAGACGCGTTCACTTTGTGACGGTGTCCCGCATCATTCAACAGAAGTGTCTATCATTACGAAGAAGAAGAAGAAGAAGAAAGAAGAAGAAGAATTTACAGAAGAAGAAGAAGAAGAATATGAAATATGAATTTACAGTACCAAGACATGAATTCTACAAGAAGAAGGAAAAAGAAGAAAGAAAAACAAGAAGAACAACAAGAAGAATAAGAAGAACGAAAAGAAGAATGACTTTACAGTTCCAAGATGTTTAAATTCTACAGTGCCACCACATCGACTTCTAGCAGATAAGCCACCCGCCGACAACCAGACCCAGAGAGCAGAGAGAGAGAGAGAGAGAGAGAGAGAGAGAGAGAGAGAGAGAGAGAGAGAGAGAGAGAGAGAGAGGTATGACACTTTCAGGGGAATCCTGTATCATCCATCACCAACCAAGCCTTGAAGTGGAACCTCCGAGGTAAGGTGAAGCGCGCGACCAACCAAGAAACACCTGGCCATCAGCCGGCTGTGGCGAAGTGGTTAGCGTCGCGGATTCCCGGCTGGGGGTCGTGGATTCGATTCCCAACAGAGCCATGTGGGATTTTTCTGCCCCGACCGGCTCCTACCCCAGAGTTGAGTTTGCTACGGGTTCAGCTGGTAAGACTGGGACCACACAGTGTAATTTCATCCCCTTAATGGATGCGTCTCTGAGAGTGTTGCTCAAATTTCCTGACCAACGCTGCAGGTGTCTGTATCTTTCGGGATTGGGTAAACGCCAGGATATATTATGAAAGTTTACGTAAAGTACAGCCCTGACATGCAGTCTCGACCGGAATGGAAATCCGAAATCCGTAGCATCATCTTCATCATCCTCATTCTCATCTATCAGCATCTTAAAAAAAAAAAGTCTCAAATTTTTGTGGCCCTTCATGCCCTGCTGTCATGGTGGCCTCAGTTTCGATGTCCTCTCCACGTCTATGGCCTTGGTTTAGTTCCGTCACAGTCACCAGTATGGCGAATTCATGGGAGCTGTCGTTGGATGGACGAAGTGGCGCCCTTCGGAGGGAGAGCTCACTCACGCCGAATCCGCGACTAAGCAGTTATGGTCGTCAGTAGGGGCTTAGTAGGTGATGTCCTGCGTATGTTGGATCAGAACAGGCGCCACTGAACACACCACCGAAGTGTTTCGGCAGCAGTGCAGCGTCTCCTCCAGTAGGTTGCCTCTTGGCGACTTGACTGCTCCCTGTGGACTGCTCCCCAGTGTCGGGGCTTCGGCGGGACGGGCCGGGCTGTGGCTGTGGACGGAAGAGTTGGAATGAGCGGCGTGGGTACACTGCCACTGAACTGGCACAGAAGATGGGACAGAAAAAGAAAAAGAAGAAGAGAAAAAGAAAAGAAAGACACGGCCTAGCGTCATGAGCTGGAAGAAGACTGCAGCCAACAGATGGGCCACAGCTGGAACAGCTGGAGGGGAGGGTTCCAAGGCATAGGTGGGGGGGGGGGGTGGCGGTGACTGTTGTTGACAGCTTGTGAACAGAAAAGTGTGACGGACCATGATAATGATGATGATGGTTACAGATGTTGTACAGTCACTGAATGTCTGCAAGCTGTCTAAAACAAACCAATGCTGTATGGATGACCCTAACTTTTCTTCACTAAAGTGTACTTAAAAAAAAGAAACCCGAAAATAAAAAAATGACGTACAAGCGTGCACGCCCGCGCGCACATTCACCCTTGCGAGCACTCACACACACACACCACACACACACACACACACACACACACACACACACACACACACACACACACAACACACACACACACACACACACACACACACACACACACAAGCAAGCTGTGCGCGTGCGCGCACACACACATACACACACATACCCACTCCTTCTCCCTCTCTCTCTCTCTCTCTCTCTCTCTCTCTCTCTCTCTCAAACCCCCCTTTTCTGACTGACTCTGAAGTGGTGGGTTTTTGTTTTAGTCTAGTCTTTCGCATGGCAAATGCTTAAACCAAGGTCAGGAGTGCACACTCACCACAAGCAGAGAGATGTGAATGACAATGAGTCAACATCACAACCATACTATGGTTATATTACGCCAGAGGGTCTGGCCACAATTATAAATGACAATGGGACAAAATCACAAACCATACTATGGTTTTGTTATACCAGTGGGGTCTGGCACAATTATATAAAAAAAAAATTAGTGACAATGGAGACATTACAACCATACTATGGTTATTATACCACTGGGTCTGGCCGCGCAATAGTAAAGTGTGCTTCACACTGGGAGGCATAGATTCTCTCTCTCTCTCCTCTCTCTCTCTCTCTCTCTCTCTCTCTCTCTCTCTCTCTCTGTCTGTCTGTCTGTCTGTCTCTCTCTCTTCTCTCTCTCTGTCTCTCTCTCTCTCTTCTCTCTCTCTCTGTGTCTCTCTCTCTCTTCTCTCTCTTCTCTCTTTCTCTCTTTCTCTCTCTCTCTCTCTCTCTCTCTCTCTCTCTCTCTCTCTCTCTCTCTCTCTCTTGTCTCCCCCTCTCTCTCTCTCGCTGATGCAGCCAGGTTACAGCATCCCCAGTGCTATATTATATGCATCCGCAATGGGGGGATACCACAGACTGGACAATGTGGTGGAAAACGTACACGCTCTGGTGTGCAAACGTGTTCTTAAAAACCATCTTAAAGTTCCAAATAAGCTGGGAAGAGGGAAGTGGGTTGTTATCCCCTGTATGCAAAATAGTGCAGTAAGATGCATTCGATACTGGCTGAAATGATAAATATGGAGGCTCATCGTTTTCCTAAACAAGCATAGTTGATGCTTGTTAATCTAGATAAAACCGGTAAAAAAAAAAAAATGCTGGGCAACTTTTGTAAAGAACATATTATTTAGCCATGGGTTGGATATGGCTGGCTTGAACAGGGGGTGGGTGTGTAGTGTGTTGTTTCACTATTTAAGCAGAGAATGAAAGACATATACATACAGGAATGGAGTGAGTCGGTTATGAATAACGATATATATTAAATATACAGATTGTTTAAAACTAATTTCGAATGTGGAAAAATAGTTTGATTAAATGGACATTGGCTGCTTTAGAAACTGTCTGATAAAGCTGAGGTTTGGTCTGTTACCAATCAGTGGATCGATTTCCAAAGACTTTCAGCAACAATGCTAAGTTTATGTGCAAAAATGTGTAAAGTCTTAGAAGATGAGGACCATGTGTTGTATAAATGTGTTCTGTATCATGAAATAAGGAAAAAAGATCTTAACTTTGGTGTCAATCCATATACAGTCTTGTTGAGAAATGGGTCTATTTTCAATATGAGGAAGCTGGGTGTATTTCTGTTTAATGCCATGAAGTTGAGGCAAACCTTTATTGACAGTCTCGCGCTAGAAAAATGGTTGGTCGTGATGTAAGTGTCTTTTAATTACGTGTTAAATTGACCTCATTTCTAGGGATGGGGGACCTGTCGAAGAAATAAAAAGATGTTCATTGAAATCATTGGTTCATTGTTCTCTCAATCATTCTTTCTTCTTTCTCCTATCTCTATCTCTCTCTCTTCTCTCTCTTCTCTCTCTTTCTGTCTTGTCTCTCTCTTCTCATCTTTCTCGCTTCTTGCTCTCTCTCTCTCTCTTTCTCTCTCTTTCCTCTATGTCTCGGTCTCTATCTTTATCATCTCTATCTCTCTCCCCTCTCTCTCTCTCTCTCTCTCTCTCTCTATCTCTCTCTCTCTAACGTAATTCTCTCTCATCTCTCTATCTTACTTTCTCTCGCTGTCCATCTGTCTCTCTCTCTCTCTGTCTCTTCTCTGTCTCTCTCTCTCTCTCTCTCTCTCCGTCTGCTGTCTGTCTGTTCTCTGTCTGTCTGTCTGTCTGTCTGTATCTCTCTCTCTCTCTCTCTCTCTCTCTCTCTCTCTACTATCTCTCTCTCTCTCTCTGTGTATCAGCCCGGCGGCGCGGCATTCACAGCTCAGGCCCGGTAAATCGACTACCAGCTAGTGTTTGGACAACGTCGTGTGGACAGGGGAATGCTTACTGCAGAGCCGGCGAGATGAGACTTTAAGCCGGAGGATTGATGATGAATATCTTGTACACTATCCATTAAGGGTGTCAGACCAACACACACACACACACACACACACACTCGCATACGCCGACCGTGCGGAGCCCTGAGTAACAGGGGCTATGGCGGTGTGTGTGGTATCAATAGCATCCGAATCGCTCGCTCGGTCGCCAGGTAGGTAGGTAGGTATGTGCGTGTTGTCGGGTCTTTGGTCTCCTCACAGACGGTAGGTTTGTTTGGAGATTCTGCGGGTCAGTTTGTGATGGTCGAGATGTGATTCGTTTTGGACTGGGGAAACGTGGCTTTTTCTCTATGTCTGTCTGCCACTTTCTCGGTTCGCTCTGTCTGTCTCTCTGTCTCCTCTGTCTCTCTGTCTCTCAATCTCTGTCTCTCTGTCTCCTCTCTAAGCTCTCTCTCTCTCTGTGCGTCTCTGTCTGTTCTCTCTCTATGACACTCTCTCTTCTCTGTTATATCTGTTGTCTTGTCGAAGTCTGGTTGTCTGGTCTATCTATCTGTCTGTGTGTGTCGGGTGTGTTGTGTTGTGTGGGGGTGTGTGTGTCTCTCTCTCTCTCTCTCATCTCTCTCTCTCCTCTCTCTCTCTGGCCTCTCTCGTGGTGTCCTCTATGTCTATCTCTTTCTGTTTATCCAGTTCGTCACTCGATGTCTGTCTGTATCGTGTCTCTATCTCTGCCTGTGGCTCTGTCTGAATCTCTCTATGTATCTGTCTGTCTCCTCTCTTCTACTCTCTCATTCTCCCTGTTCCTTCTCTATATCTCTCTCTCTCCTCTCTCTCTCTCGGTCTGGTTGTCACTCTCTACTGTTCCCCTTCCACCTCACTCTCTCTCTCTCCAAACCCCCCACCATCTCTCTATCTTTAGCACCCCTACCCTCTCGTCTCACTGGTCTGGCTGTCTCTTCTCTCAACACCACCCCCTCCCTCACCTATCCTCTCTCTGTTTCTACTCTATTTCAGTTCCCCCCTCTCTCTCTCTCTCACTCTCTGGATCGGTCTCTGTTAGGCTGTCTCTCTCGGGCCCCCCCCTCTCTCTCTCTCTCTGTCTCGGTTTCTCTCTCTTTTTCCTTCCTCTCTCTCTCTCTCTCTTCTCTCTCTCTATCTTTCTCACTCTCTCTGTCTCTGTCTGGCTGTCTCTCTCTGTCTCTCTCTCTCTCCTCTCTCTCTCTCTCTCTCTGTTGCTCTCCTTTTCTCCCATCTCTCTCTCTCTCTCTCTCTCTCTCTTGGCAGACAGAGTCAATACCAGTAAGACTGGTGAGAAGAGAACTGTATATTAATTAATTCTAAACTTAGGACTATCCTCTCCAACATGTACAGCAATAACTACCCACCCCCCCCCCCCCCCCCCCACCCCCCCCCTTCACAACTCCGCCCTAGATCACATGAAATTAATAAAAGAAAATCATGACACGCAGATTCGGATCGCTGGTTTAACAGACACACCTAAAGTAAAAGTGGATGGAGCATGGGGTGTAATTACGAGAATCACTACAAAACATAGACACAGACAGGACAGACAGATAGATAGATACACAGACACTGACAGATAGACAGATTAGATAAAAGATAGATAGACAGACTAGTAGGTAAATAGATAGAGATAGATAGATAGATAGATAGATATAGATAGATAGATAGATAGATAGATAGATATGGATGGATAATCTTCTTTAGACGCTAGTATTCTTCCATACTTTCCCCCTTTATTCTATTATCCCACCAGTGGTCATGGCACTTGCAACCCGATGCGCGCGTGCAGAAGAATCAGCACTGACCGTTGTCTGGAGTGTCTGTCTGTGGAGAAAGATGGATGACCGCCCTTACCCACCGCCACCCCCTCCCTCTCGGCTAACAAAGAGCGAGGAGAAAGCGAAGAAAAAAAAGAGGGGTGGGTGGGAGGGTGGTGATGGGAGTTGGGGCGGAGGGGAGGGGGGGATGGTGGAATGATGGTGTGAGGGTTCGGGAGGGGTTCGGGAGAGTGAGTGAGTACCTGCCTTTGCTGCTGGGATGGATGTTTGGCCAGTTTTGCTGTTTTGACAACTAGCGGCTTTCTGGCTGGGTCCGGCTCTGGCGACGATGTTCTTGTTCTGATGTTACGCTGTGATGTTTTGCCTCCCTCTGTGAATGGGTTGGTTGGCTGGTTCGTTGGCTGTTGTTATTTCGTTCGTACTTGGTTGGTCCTTCTCTACATTTGCGTATTTTTTTTCTATTTTCTTCTGTGCAGAATCACTAAAGCTTGGTTCATTCAAAAGAGACGTTCATGTAGATATTTTGAAGATTAACACTTTTGTCGTTATAAAGTTCTGTTAATACAAAACAATCTAATGAAAAAAGGATTAACTGAAATACGTATCCTACTAATGCACAAAACCTCAAGAGAATACTTGGTGTTCCATATGTTCAACCTTAACCTCAACGCCAATCTTGCGCCGAATTTGGGAAGATAAGGGACTGCTCGTTCTTCGCTTTTCATTGTCCTGAATGTTGTCTATCTTGCCTGAAGAAGAACTCAGAGGTCGAAACGCGTCATACTTTGTTTTGTAATTTGTTTGTCCTGTTATCTGGCGGATTCGCTTGAATTTCCTTTTAAAATTTCTTAAACCCTGCCATTCTGTGTGCCCTGTAGCGTGGGCAGATCATAACGTGTCACAAAACATTCTTTTTATGAACGTCGTTTTGTTTTGTTTCTTGTTGTTGTTGTTGTTGTCGCATTTGTCATTTGTCAGATGGATTCTAACCGTCTCCTCGACAAAAGGTGGCAGTACGTCGCAGGTCCTCCAGTCTTCCGTTGAGCTTCCGGGCCACTGGGATTGGGTCGGGCCAATCTCTCGGAGCGCTTGGTGGAGCGGGCAGATGATGTTCTGTTGTCTGGCGGCCTGTTCTGCAGAGGCACTGCTCTGTGTTGCCGATGCGGAGTTTGGTAAAAAGGTGGTGTGTGTGTGTGTGTGTTTTTTTTAACCTGGTAGTACTTCAGCCAGGGAAATTTGCAATGAAGGAATTGCAACAGTTATTTTCTGCACATTCCTTTGCTTCGAGTTTTTCGAGACTATCGGCGATTTCATTTCAAGGGAGACCACCATCTGAATGAATCCGATCTACTTTTATTTCATAGAGTCAATCTCTACTGGCTCTAAGTCAGAGTCAATCTATACTGGCTCTAAGTCGCAGTTTTGCGATGACTGCAAAACAGACTTGGAGTCGATACAAACAAGATCACTGAAGAAGGACATTGGTGTATCATACATGTAAGTTAAGTCCATCAGTATTGCATGTAATTTTTCCGTGTATATTGGAAAAATCTTAGGTTTTAGTCTGCCTATCTCTGTGTGATGATTTGAGTGTTATATTCAGGGAGTAGTTTTCCTTTCATACAAATGCTGGGGAACGATCGTCAACCATACTAAGATTTCAGTTACCAGCCGCCGTGGCGAAGTGGGTTAGCGCCGCTGACTCCTGGGAGGGAGGTCGTGGATTCGATTCCCATCAGAGCCATGTGGGATTTTTCTGCCCCTGACTGGTTCCTGCCCAGAGTTGAGTTTCCTACAGGCTCAGTGGAAACGACTGGGACCACACAGTCAAGTTTCATCCACTTAATGGACGCATCTTTAAAATGTTGCTCAAATTTCCTGATCAACACAGCATGTGTCTACATCTCTCAGGCCTGGTTGACGCCGGGGATACATTACGAAAGTAAGCGTAGAGTTCAGCCATGTCAGCAGTCTCAGACCAGTCTGGAAAATCCCGCGTCATCTTAATCAAATCATCATCTTTCTAT
>JADBJO010010334.1:70000-73794 GCA_016801955.1 Conus betulinus
GCACTTGGCACGCCATCGGCTCGTTCTTTGCTGAGATGAAATGATTCCCCCTACATCTGCCGTTTGGTTTCTGGAAGTGCCAGTGTGTGTGTGTGTGTGTGTGTGTGTTGTGTGTGTGTGGTGTGTGTGCTTGTGTGTCTACTGTGAGGTGTGTTGGTGTGTGTGTGTGTGTGGTGGCGTTTGTGTATGCGTGAGACGAGAGAGAGAGAATGATGAGGGTGATGATAGATGGTGGTGGTGAGTGGTTGATGGTGGTGAAGATGATGAAGACTGAGGTGATGGATGAATGATGAATGATGATGATGATGATGATGATGAGAGGATGATGATGAGAGGATGACGACGACGACGAGATGGTGGGTTTGGTGGTTTGTGGACGAGGATGTTGGTTGGTTGGTGCTGCATGATGATGATCGGCTGCTTGATGATGATATGATGATGTGATGATGAATGATGATGCTTGATGATGATGATGATGATGATGATGATGATGGTGATTCTTGATGATCCTTCTTCGACGTTCGACACTACGGCCGACAAGCGTCAGAAGAAGGCATCGTTGATAAATGTAGCCGCTTTTCTGGCTGCTTCTCCATGTCTTGTCGGTGATCCGTGGAGCGATTTGTTGTGCAGCGGATGATTCGGCGTTGGCCACACGGATGATGATGATGATGGTGATGAGTGATGATAGATGGTGATGGTGCATGGTGATGATGATGATGATGATGATAAATGATGATGATGAGGAGTCGAGAGAGGAGGAGGAGGAGGAGGATGATTCTTAAGATGGTGATGATGATGATGATGGGTGATGGTGAGGAATGTGATGTGTGATTAGGAGGATGATGGGTGTGATGGTGATGGTGATATGATGATATGATGATA
Source organism: Conus betulinus (assembly GCA_016801955.1). NCBI lineage: Eukaryota > Metazoa > Mollusca > Gastropoda > Neogastropoda > Conidae > Conus > Conus betulinus. Next base: position 70,886 of record JADBJO010010334.1, read on the forward strand.
TGATGATGATACTTGCTACGCTCGTGTGATCCGTGTCCACTCTGGGGATCTGCCCCAAAGTTTAAGCGGCTCGTCCCTTTGTGCCAGAGTCTACTCTTGTACAAAGTTTTGGTGGAGGCTGCTTTAGGACAGGACAGCTTTGGTACATTTGTACGCCATCCTGCATGCAGAGAAAACAAAGCAACAGACAATATCAAAGCCCAGGTCCGACACCTAGAACGAATGGAAGGGTACGTATACATGCGCGCACGCCACATCATGGCGCGCGCGCACACACACGCGCAAACATGCAACGCACCGCACTCACGGCACGCGCACGCGCGCGCGCACTACGGCACAACACACCACACCACACGTCACACACACAACACACACACACACACACCAAACACCCGCACTGCACCGCAGCACCCCCCCCCCCCCCCTCCGCAGGTATACACGCTCGCTTTTCCTCTCTCTGTCCGTCTGTCTGTCTCTCAGTCTCTGTCTGTCTGTCTGTCTGTCTGTCTGTCTGCCCCTCCTCCTCTCTCTCTCCTCTCTCTCTCTGTTTCACACACCACACACACACACACACACACAACACACACACACACACACACACACACACACACACCAACGCACACACTACCAGTGGTGAAATTTGGAAGAAGTGTCCGAAACACAGAGAGAGAGAGAGAGAGAGAGAGAGAGAGAGAGAGAGAGGAGGTAGCGAGAGACAGAAACAGACAGACAGACAGACAGACAGACAGTTAGACAGACAGACACACAGAGGATCTACTTGAGGAACTAGCCCACAAGTGTAGGAGCACCACAACGTACCCAGCAGACCCATAAAGATAACTTCATTTATGGAACGAGGGACACCCTGGTCGGCACTCTCAACAGCAGATGCAGCCTCCCAGCGGAGCCTCTCTCACCTGGTTGTTGAGGCAGTGCTTCAGTGGCCGCATTCATGCCTTTTTTTTTTTTTTTTTTTTTTTTTTTGAATAGTAGATCACAAGGTGTCCCGGTTTTGATGATTCCATTGCCAGACCTGCTGGTTATTGTGTGGTGGTCTGTTTGTAATCCATCTCTGTACTCAGAGTGTTGGGATTGAGAGAGAAGACAGACGCGGGAGGATGGGGTGGGGAAGGGAGTGGGGGGGGGGGAGAGACCAAAAAGAAAGAAAGTGTGTGTGTGTGTGTGTGTGGTGGTGTGTGTGTGTGTGTGTGTGTGTGTGTGTGGTGTGTGTGCAGTGGGTGAGACAGAGGGGTGATTTACCAGACAGAGGACAGACAGACATACAGACAGACATAAAGACAGACAGAGACAGAGACAGAGACAGACAGAGACAGACAAAGAGACAGAGACAAACAGAGACAGACAGACTGAGACAGACAGACAAAGAGACAAGACAACAGAGACAGACAGACAAAGAGACAGATAACAGACAGACACACAGACAAACAGACAGACAAACACAGCACACACTACACAACACCGAGGGAAGGCAGAGCGACCAGAGGGAGACGGGCAGACACACAGACGGACAGAGAGACAGACAGACAAAGAGTGTGAAAAAGACCAGAGAGACAGAGACAGGAAAAACAAACACTCAAACACAACAGATAGATGCGCAGCCCACATTCAGACAGACAGAGAGACGACAAACACACAGAGAAACAGATACAGACAGACTAGATAGAGAAAGAAGAGAGAGAGAGAGAGAGAGAGAGAGAGAGAAGAGAGAGAGAGAGAAGATAGATAGAGTAGAGAGAGAGAGAGAGAGTCTACTTGTGGAATTAGGCTGTGGAACTGTTGGAAGACCAGAACTTCCAGAAGAGCCATAACGGTAACTGTCATTTACAGAACGACCACCGATCCACCCACTGACTAGACTTTTTTTCTGACAAATGCTGTCTCCCTGTTGAACATCTCTCCACCTTAGTGCTGCCTGTTTCAGAGTGAGCAGTTCTTTTCAGTGTGGACAATTCCTTATCTTTAAGCTTTACTGTGTCAGGAGCCCATGGTGATTTGGGGATTGGATTGCAGTCCTGCTGATGTCATGGTGCTTTCTAATTTTCTATCCATCTCTCGCTTAGAAAAGCCACAAAGGAGGGGTGTGGGGGGGGGGGGGGGGGGGGGGGGGTGGGGGGGGGGGGAAGAGAGAGAGGAGAGAAGAGAGAGAGAGAGAGAGAGCGAGAAGAGAGAGAGAGGGTGGGGGGGGGAGTAGACCTAAAAATAGGGGAGGGGGTATGAAATATGTCAGAGAAGAAGAAGACGAGAAGAACATACAAGCAGAAATCCCAAAAAAGAAGAATAAAAACGGAGGAGGAGGGAGATGAGGAGGAGGAGGAGGAAGGAGGAGGAGAGAGAGAGAGAGAAGAGAGAGAGAGAGAAGAGAGGAGAGAGAGAGAGAGAAGAGAGGAGAGATTCATGAGTGGCGGGAAGAGAACGAATATTTATGGCTTCCAGTGAGTGATGTTTGAGTGTGTGTGTGTGTTGTGTGTGTGTGTGTGTGTGTGTGTGTGTGTGTGTGTGTGTGTGTGTGTGTATGTGTGTGTGTGGATGTGTTGTGTGTGTGTGTGTGTTGGTGTGTGTATGTGTGTGTGTGTGTGTGTGCGTGTGTGTATGTGTGTGTGGGTGTGCGCGTGCGTGTGTGTTGTGTACAGAGACAGACATGCAGACAGACAGACAGACAGAGACAAGAAATTGACCAAAGAGAGACCTTTATACAGACATGCAGGATTTACAGATAACAGTGGAGGAAGAATTAAACGAGAGAGAGAGGAGAGAGAGAGAGAGATGAGAGAAGGAGATAGAGAGAGAGAGAAGAGAGAGGAGAGTCTACTTGCGGAATTATCTGGAACTGTTGGAAGACAGGAATTCCAGAAGCCATAAAAGGGTAACTTCATTTCAGAACGACCCAC
>JADBJO010010335.1:16415-21415 GCA_016801955.1 Conus betulinus
CCTGTGTCTCTTCGTGTGTGTGTGTGTGTGTGTGTGTGTGTGTGTGTGTGTGTGTTGTGTGTGTGTGTGTGTGTGTGTGTGTGTGTGTGTGTGTGTGTGTTGGGGGGGGGGGGGCGGAGGAGGGGGGTTGTCTGTGTGTTAGAGAGTGACTAGGATGTTTGACAAAACTGGAATTTAAGGACACCAAAGGTTCAAATAATTTCACACACACACACACACCACACACACACACACACACACACACACACACACACACACACACACACACACACACACACACACACACACACACACACACACACAATCACACACACACACACACACACACACAATCACACACACACACACACACACACACACACACACACACACACACACACAACACACACACACACACACACACACACACACACACACACACACACACACACACACACACACACACACACACACACACACACACGCGGATGCTCCCATCCATTACTCATGTTTTATTTAACACACGGGCTCTCGACAGAAGATTTGATCTTAGCCCAATGTTGATCATATCACTCATTCTTCAGGAAGGAAATCATCACGTGACCTCATCCACGGCCAAAGTGCATTATGTTCGAATTCCCTGGAGAAAAAAAGATAGGTCTGGTCCTGTTTAACAGTAAAGTACACCATGGTTCGAATTCTTCAAAACGAAAAATATATAAATTGAAACTCACGCAGTGTTACAATAGATTACAACTGCATTGGTTGAAAAGAAAAACAAAACTTGACTTTATTCCATGGTACATTTCCTTAGCAGTCTTTTCATTAGAAAGACAGATTCTAACTTTCAAAACGGATTGACTGAGGGCGAAAAATGAAGCAATATTTAGAAAGAGAGGGGGTTAGTTACCGCCAAGGACATAGACAAACAAAGTGCAGGCAAGACACAATGCATTTACCACTTATCTTCTCAAATTCGCGGCACACAACCAAAGTTTTCAACTTATTTTAGTCTGCTGGTAAAGTACATCAGGACTGAGCCCATCGGAAAGAAAAAATAATTATGGCCTTCTCTCACCCAAAGGTTAATGGATCGTGGCTGCGTTGATCATTCATTCCGCCGACAAGCTTTTGAGAGAAACAACACGCCGAGAGAAACAAAAACACACCGTAATGTTCCTTGGTCATAGTGAATTTGTTTGCAAGAGAGAGAACTCCAAAACGATAGTTTGGATGTGCTCATGCGTGTGGTGTGTGTGTGTGTGTGTGTGTGTGTGTGTGTGTGTGTGTGTGTGTGTGTGTGTGTGTCTCTCTCTCTCTCTCTCTCTCTCTCTCTCTCTCTCTCTCTCTCTCTCTCTCTCTCTCTAAGCTGTGCCTAATTCTCGGTCATTGACTGAATGAAGCTTTATGTGCTCTCTCTCTCTCTCTCTCTCTCTCTCTCTCCTCTCTCTCTCTCTCTCCTCTCTCTCTCTCTCTCTCTCTCTCTCTCTCTCTCTTCTCTCTCTCTCTCTCTCTCTCTCTCTCTCTCTCTCTCTCTCTCTCTCATGAAATAATTGATTCTTTTATCGGACATTGCTCAGGGCTGCAAAAGCAATTCAAAGCATCAGCGGACGAGGCTGATGGATTCGATCTTGCAGTAGATCATGGTAAAGGGAAGGAAACGGTTTTTTGAACAGGAAGACGTTTTTCACGTCAGTAGAAGCGCTTTTCTAGAAGCAGTGAGGTTAGTGTATCTAATTTGTATACACATTTGGGTCTTTTATTCAAAACGAACTGTAGAGGAAACTTTCTGAAAAGGGAAACGTGGATACCGGTAATATCAAGATCCTAAAAATGATGAACTTGTATTGACTGTTTCCCGCTTTCTGGGAATACTTTCAATGGCAAAAATGAACCAATGTTAACGTCTGGTGCAGAAGTGAAGCAATTTTAGTGAAAAGAGGAAAATCCATGCATATGCAATTAAATTTCTTCCTTCTGGTGCCACTGCGGAGTTCTTTGAATAAAATGTCAAACAGTGGAACAGATCGATACTCTTTGTTCGTCAGAACGTGCATGCTGAATACAGACTGACGCTGGCACAATTCCATTTGAAAAGACTGCTCAGACAAGGTATTAACTCATCTCTAATCAGTCACAGTCAATAACGCAAAACACGTGGCTTCTTTTTTTTCCAAAGAATGTGTCAGCTACTCATGTCTGGATCGTGTGGAAGTGCCTGAGAGTTGGCGATGAACAAATATTTCTGTCCGAATCAAATGGTAGGTCAATGGCCTTACACAAACAAGACTGGCACGCTCATTTTCAAGATTCAGATAAATGCGATTGCTGATTTTTTTAAGAGCGTTTCTCACAACAGAGAAATGTACCAAAGTAAATGGTCAGTACATGACACTGATTCCGTTTTGGTCGGTTCAGATGAAGACCTTTGTGGGTTTTTTTGTTTTTTTTTTTCTGCGTACGCAGGCTGATACTCCCGCGGATACTCCCTGTATAGACAGGCAAGGATTAATGCCATCTACCCAACAAAGGGAGTGGAGTTTTGTGTGTATGACTGTTTTTTATCCCGCCATTAAGGCAGCCATACTCCAGCTTTCGGGGAAGGTGCATGCTATGTGTAACGTGTCATCCATACCAACGGCCAAACTGGCCTTCTCTTCCGAAGGTTGGTGATAGGATTTTACGCGTGTGCAAGATGTTTGTGCGTGCGTTCACACACACGGAACCTCCGTTTACAGTCTCATTCGAAGGACTGTATGGAAATGGAGTCAGAATCAATGTTAACTCGGAGGGAAAAATCCCCCCTGCACCGAAACGGTCGGGCGGAGATTCGAACCCACAACCCCAGGATCACCAAGATTACGAGTGTGGTGCTCTACCACTGACTAATTCCGTCCCCCCAACTTAAATACAATTATCGATGGCACTTCGCTGATCATGTCAGTTCCACCCCCTTGTTCAAGGTGTCGTGCTTAGACTAGAGGTGAAATGGGTTGGACTGCAATTTAAGTCATGCTATGATTTCCATGAATGAATTGTAGCATTTAATGAACATCTTGTGTGTGTGTGTGTGTGTGTGTGTGTGTGTGTGCGTGCGTGCGTGCGTGCGTGCGTGCGTGCGTGCGTGCGTGCGTGCGTGCGTGCGTGCGTGCGTGCGTGCGTGCGTGTGTGTGTGTGTGTGTGTGTGTGTGTGTGTGTGTGTGTGTGTGTGTGTGTGTGTGTGTGCGTGTGTGTGTGGTTAGAGCGTTTGCCGGTGGACTTGACAGACCTGTGTTCAAACCACTCGTGGGGTCGAAGTTACAAGGCTCCCACACCCTCACTCATCAGGGAAGGTTGGAAACCGGGGAAAAAGTGCCGTGGTCCAAACACGGAAAGCATCGAACACACACACACACACACACACACACACACACACACACACACACACACACACACACACACACACACACACACACCAATACTTTAAGTTAACAGTCTACAGCTGCATATTTTCTTTTTTTCAGATTTTGAAAAATCGTACATCTCTAAAGCAGGTGGAGTGATAGTTGTGCTGTCTATCACCTGTGCTTACATATTCTGTTCTGGTACATTGTCGTCATTATATTGACTGCTATATAAGGAGTACTGCTTTTTTTAATTCAAAGAAGACACATTCGTCGAAACAAAATCATTTGTTTCTTTCATATTCTACATTAAATCGGCAGTAGTTTACATCTCGTTGTGTCCATTAACGTTTCACTTTTTGATAAACGGTAATAACTGCTGAAAAAAAAAAAAAAAAACTCGCGACCGTCTTTTTCAGCTGTGTGCCGCATATGATGCCAGTAAACATGGGATTCCAAAGGAGTTGATTGTTGACACTCCGTCTGCCACTCCCCGCCGCACGACGTGGGGAAAGCTACTTAGAAATCTGTCTCAACGCTTGGTGCAATTTCCTCAAACACACGCCATACGTACTTTTAAAACAAGTTTATAACGCCAATAGACTGAAGAAACAAACCACTTTTTTTAAAGCATCTGTGATTCACACTCATTGCTTTAAAGCCAGAGAGTGGCTGTTTAAAGTTGGAACATGACTGAAAAATGGCCGCAACCTCAAATCTCGTTCTCAGTGATGAGTACAGGCGGCGACACTTGCTGCAGGTCGCCTGGCTTCGCCTCTCCCCCCCCCCCCCCCCCCCCCCCCCCCCCCCCCCCCCTCCATCTGTGGGTAGGTGGTGTCTTTGAGAGTGTTGCACGGAAACTGTGTACAACTTAATGAAATTGAACATGCACGCGAGGCTATGGGACGGTTTTAAAAACACAAACGAAATGTTAATGTCCTTGAAACCGGAGTTGTGTTGTGGTGTTGATCTAACCAGCGCGTTGGGTTAATGCCAAGCTCACACATCTGCTAAATCGTATCCCAGAGACACTCGTCGTAAATCCTCTAATCTTTACCTGTAATATTGTTTTATCCATCAGCTCTAACTAGTGTGGTCTCAATACTTTGCAGATGTGGTGTACGTATAAAAACTAGTCCGCACGCAGTGACATCTTAATGCAACTGAAACACACACCACACACACACACACACACACACACACACACCTCTCTCTCTCTCTCTCTCTCCTCGATCTCTCTCTCTCTCTCTGTCCATAGAAATATGTTGTAACAGCGCTAAGAGATACGTCTTCAGCTTTTTACGCAATTTCATAAAAAAAATGACTGATGAAAAAGAGAAAAAAAGAAAAACGCAAATTTTAATGAGTGTGTGTGTGTGTGTGTGTGTGTGTGTGTGTGTGTGTGTGTGTGTGTGTGTGTGTCCGTGCGTACGTGCGTTGTGTGTGTGTGTGTGTGTGTGTGTGTGTGTGTGTGTGTGTGTGTGTGTGTGTGTGTGTGCAATAGACCACTTGTTTTCATCATTTACCTTTCAGTCAGTCAACCAGTAAGTCAAACTATAAGCAATATACCAATTGTTTTCATCATTTACCCTTCAGTCAGTCAAACTATCATTTGGCCAGTACACGTGAGGTATGCAA
>JADBJO010010335.1:38626-43626 GCA_016801955.1 Conus betulinus
TCGTCCGAACAGCCAAAGTACTTGAACACTATGGTACAAATGCATCAGCTGGGGAGGAGAACATTACGTGTGTGACCGTTTTTGATTACCCCGCCACGTGGGCAGCCACACTCCGACTTCCAGGGATTTTGGAGACTGATAATGTTATGCTAGGAGCTTGTCACGACTGAAGACGATCCCCGCATAACTACGCAGAGCATAATAACATGTTGATGTTGCCTTGGTGTTGTAGCCTGTGTCAACTGGTCTGACACAGCACAACAACATTTTGACGTAGCCTTGATGTTGTAGCCTATGTCAATTGGTTTGACGCAGCCTATCGTTGTTGTCATTTCCTAAGTTGCGAGAGATGACCCACAGAAACCTGGTAAACAACAATCGAGAAGACGTCAAGGACAAAAGGCTGGCACCCGTGACAGTCCCAGGAAAGCAGTGGACAGACACAGACACAGTAGAGATCCTTTGACATGACCTTCCGGGTCACACAGCACATACAGGACTGAAGTGGTCTGTACTTTCTGTTGGCGCCATGGCTGGCATGGTGACCACAACCCAGGAAAGCAGTGGACAGACACAGACACACAGTAGAGATCCTTTGACATGATCTTCAGGCTCACACGGCACAGACAGGGCTGCACTGATTTGTACTTTCTGTTGGCTCCATAGCCGGTGTAACAGCCCATTCTTACCCCCCCCCCCCCCCCCGCCCCGGAACTTACCCCGGGGTAAGTCTGGGCTAGCCTGCTTTTACTCCCGGGGTCATCCAGGACTAGCTGGAACTTACCCCCCTCCAGTTGGAACTGACCCCCCCCCCCCCCCCTCCCAGTCATCTACATTGTACAAGGTACACAGGCACTCAGGAAACACTAATTAGCTGTAAAATATAGTTAAAATCTTTGATATACATTAAAATGACCAATGGTCATTGACACTGACCACTGGTTGTCTGCGTTGCACAAAGTATACAAACACTCATGAGACACTGATTAACTGTAAAATAGTCGAAATATCTTATTTACGTCATAGTGACCAGTGGTCAGTGGCACTGACCACCAGTCGTCTGCATTGTACAAGGTACACAGGTACTCGGGAGACTATAATTAGCTGTGAAATAGTTAAATCTCTGATTTACGTCATAATGACCAGTAGTCAGTGGCACTGACCACAAGTAATCTACTTTGTACAAGCTACGCAAGCACTCTGGAAACACTAACTAGCTGTTAAATAGTTACAATCTCTGATTTACGTCATAATGACCATGGTCAGTGGCACTGACCACTAGTCATCTGCATTGTACAAGCTAAGGTACACAGCTACTCAGGAGACTAACTGTAAAATAGTTAAAAGAGGCAAACCGGGATGAAGCAACAACGGTACTTGGTCACAACGACACTTGGTCACAACGACATTTTGTCACAACTACGCTTGGTCACACTGGCACTTGGTCGCATTGGCATGTAGCCGTCTTTCTTTCCCACGCATGCACGGGCGTACTCACACACCGAATATTGACCCACGCATGTAAGCCAGCGTAAGAAATGTTAATACATATCTGTTAGTGTGAGCCAGTGTGTGTGTGTGTGTGTGTGTGTGTGTGTGTGTGTGTGTGTGTGGTGTGTGTGTGTGTGTGTGTGTGTGTGTGGGGTGGGGGGGGGGGGGGGGGAGGAGGTCCATCTATTGAGAAGAGTCTAGAACTACACTTTGTCTAAACCCAACTGACTGTATATATAGGAAATGGGGGGGGGGGGGGGGGGGGGGGGGGTTAAATATGCAGGCTGACACATTTTTTTTTTAAGGCGGCGGGTGTGCGTGTTGGGAAAAGGCAGAGGAAAACCCTGAATAACCCTCTCTTGTTTGAAGGGTGGGGTGGGGTGGAAGAAGATTCCAAATAGTCCTAGACTGACCCTGGGGGGGGGGGGGGGGGTAAATCCAGGTTAACTTACCCCCGGGGGTCAGTTCCAACTGGGGGTGGGGGGGGGGGGTAAGTTCCAGCTAGTCCTAGAATGACCCCGGGGGTAAAAGCAGGCTAGCCCAGACTTACCCCCGGGGTAAGTTCCAGAGGGGGGGGGTAAGAACGGGCTGTTACACCGGCATGGTGACAACAATCTCTTCGCTCGACACAACAGATCTCTACCTTGACTCACCTGAGCAGTTTTTTTTTTTTTCTGTCGACTTACGCATCATTAGTGTTGTTCGTTGTCCTCCGCTGACTTTTACTCGATGTCGTCCTGGTGGCCATGGGTGATCGTTACTGTCGCTACTGTTATCGTGTTGGCCTTACTACCAGACCGCTCCTTTTCTGCTGAGGTGACTTTTATCGCCCTCCCTCTTTATGGCCATCTACATTCTGGATGTAGCAGTTAGTGCCACTTCTGTTTGCGCTTTGGCTGGCATAATGTCGGTATCTTCTGCTTTCAACAGATCTTTTCGGTTCCTCGCTAGAGCATTAGTGTGTTAGCGGAAACTGCTCTTTCGTTCATAGGACAATGACGTAGGTGAGAGATGAAAGAGATTTTATTGTTATTGGTAGCAGCAGGAGCAGCAGCAGCAGCAACAGCAGCACTAGTAGTAGTAGTAGTAGTAGTAGTAATAGAAGTAGTAGTAGTAGCAGCAGCAGCAGCAGCAGCAGGAGCAGCAGAAGTAGAAGTAGTGGTGATGGTCATTGTAGTCGCGGCGGCGGCTATGGTAGTGGTGGTGGTGGTGGTGGTGGTGGTGGAAGTAGTAGCTGTAGTAGTAGTAGTAGTAGTAGTAGTAGGAGGAGGAGGAGGAGGAGGAGGGGTAGTGGTAGCAGTTGCAGCTATAGCAGCAGCAGCAGCAGCAGTAGTAGTAGTAGCAGCAGCAGCAGCAGCAGTAGTAGTAGTAGTAGTAGTAGTAGTTGTAGTTGTAGTAGTAAAAGAAGTGGCGGTCGTAGTGATAGTGGCTGTGGTGGTTCAATAATACTTTTCATCTATTTCTGCATTTATCCACTTATTCATTTCTCTCTCTCTCTCTCTCTCTCTCTCTCTCTCTCTCTCTCTCTCTCTCTCTCTCTCTATCTATATATATATATATATATATATATATATATATATATATATAATGAAACAATAAATACCAAGGATAAGTACCGAGCACCATTCCAGCAACTTACAGAGCAGCTAGGTGTTGCAATGACTGCAAGAAATATTGAATTATAAACAAAGCTTGCTCTTGTGTCTCAGATTATAGAAATAGGGGGGGGTGGTAAGCCTTCATATCTGCAGTGGTAGATGATTCTGCCTAACTGACAGTATGTGCTTGAGTGGGTGAATGGGGAATAATAAATGCTTCTCAAAATGAACCTTCAGCAAGCTTATAGTCTTTGAAACAGGAGACCATCTCTAATGGGGAGAAAGCTCACTAACATATAACTCCTGGTCAGATACCGGTATTTCGAAACCTGATGTTTCTCCTCAGTGACCGCGGAAAAGTGGTAATTTGACTCCTCTGCCTTTTCGGTTTTAAGAAGAATGCTATACCAGAAAAAGGCTGGTGTGCAATACCATAGTATGTTTGTTGAGTTTTCAAAAAACTATAAGCTTGCTGAAGGTTCATTTTGAGAAGCATATATATATATATATATATATATATATATATATATATATATATATATATATATATGTGTGTGTGTGTGTGTGTGTGTGTGTGTGTGTGTGTGTGTGTGTGTGTGTGTGTGTGTGTGTGTGCGTGCGGGCGGGCGGGCGTCTCTCTCTCTCTCTCTCTCTCTCTCTCTCTCTCTCTCTCTCTCTCTCTCTCTCTCTCTCTCTCTCTCTCAAGTCAGAATTAATGTGCGATAGCGTTTAAAAAAAAAAAAAAAAACTATTCAAGATGATCCTGTATCAATGTGTGTGTGTGTGTGTGTGTGTGTGTGTGTGTGTGTGTGTGTGTGGGTGGTGGGGTGGGTTTGTGGGGCGGGCGCGTTTGGGTGTGCGTGTTTGTTTATGCATGTGTGAAATGTGTGCGTGTATGTTTATGCATGTGTGAAATCATGTTCACACCCTTGTCTTAAGGCTGTAATGCTATGACAATAAAACATTTGTCATTGTCATTGTCTCTCTCTCTCTCTCTCTCTCTCTCTCTCTCTCTCTCTCTCTCTCTCTCTCTCTCTCTCTCTCTCTTCATCCATTTACACATTTATATTTCTTATCAAAATTATTTACGTGACACTTCATCCCGAAAGCAGCTTAACGACACCAGTCTCCCTGCCACGATTCCAACTTCTCTGCCGTGCTGTTGACACGCTCTCCAACACAGCAAGCCACTTTCAGATCAGATTGAAAAAGGCACTTTAAAATCAGCTTCCAAAGCTACTTTCAAATCAGATGAAGTGCACTCAAGCTGGCCTGTTTATGGACACGATCATCTCTCTCCAAGCCGCGCAGACAGCGCTGTGTGTGTTCTGTTGTTGGGTGGGCTCACAGACAAGGTCCATGGAGAGGGCGGAAATGCGTTTTCCATGTAGTCTGTAGAGCGATTATCTTGCCACAGAACATCACGGTGAGGATTCTGTGATTGTTGAATCGCACTTATCCAAACATCTGTGCTTTTAAGTCTAACTAGATTATCTTCCAGAGTAAATTTAACTCAACAGCATCCTGTCTGAATAATGCATGCATGCGATGAAACATCGAAGTAGGCATCACTGTGAGAGCAGAAATATTTATCCGTGACGATTTTCATCTTAAGACCGTCGTTATCAACAGCGTCGACCGTGTCACTGCCAGCATGATCAGATTGTACCCCCTGGCCATCAGACTGGCTCAGAGACAACATGATTTCCTCCTCACTCTGTGACGGACGATCGCTGGGTACCGCTGCATGCCGAGAGGTGCTCCTCACTCTGTGAGGGACGAGGGCTGGGTACTGCTGTATGGTGACAGGTGCTCCTCACTCTGTGAGGGACGATCGCTGGGTACCGCTGCATGCCGACAGGGTGCGACCAACAACGCACAGCACACGACGGGGCGCGTTTTGACCTTTTG
>JADBJO010010335.1:48626-51126 GCA_016801955.1 Conus betulinus
ATTCTTACAGTTTGAATTTGCATTTTCAAAACCATTTCAACGATTTTAATAATCTTAATCCTGCGATAGATAATTGAACCTTTGACCAAAAGTGGAACGTAGGGAGGTGCCGAATTCTGATCGTGGCTGTTGATAACCTGTTCTGGCGTGGTCGGGATGACATCATTGAATAGCTCGGTCATTTCTGAAGAACGGGTCTGCAGGTGTTGATGGATACTGGTTGTCACTAAAGAGACTGATAGACACTAGGAACTAGGGTAATCACTGAAAGCCACGGGTAGTCATCAACATCCCTGAGAGAAGCTAAAGATCACCGACAACTATCAATCACTGATGTGTTTGAAATGAACTGGAATCTCAAGTTCGGGTGCTTGAGGAGGAGGGATGGATGTGTGTGTGTGTGTGTGTGTGTGTGTGTGTGTGTGTGTGTGTGTGTGTGTGTGTGGAGGGTAATATTTTTTTTGTTTGATTCTTAAGTTGTGTTACTTTAAAGAGTTTGTTTTCCTTCTTTTTTTTTTTGCCGTGTGTGTGTGTGTGTGTGTGTGTGTGTGTGTGTGTGTGTGTGTGCGCGCGCGCTCGCGCGCGCGCGCGCGCGCTCGCGCGCTTACGTGTGTGTGTGTGTGTGTGTGTGTGTGTGTGTGTGTGTGTGCTCGCGCATGTGTTGGGGGTTTGGGGAAGAGAAGGGAGTAAGGTTGAAAGAGGATGTGTGAACACCTCAAACAGCAGTTCGCATTAGTGTTACATCGTGCTGTCTGTGAAAGTCAAGGTGACAAAGGGAAGTTTCTTTCTTTTCCTTCCGTTGTATCATTGTGATGTGTGAACACCAGTAATTTCTGTCTACGGCTTGATTATTTGGTGACCATAGAAGAATCATTGTACCGACTGTATTTGTCATGTGAACAAAAAGGTGTTTATATGCCTCGACCATTCTGTTTTATCAGTAAACTGGGCCTTGGTTTAGTGCATTTATTTTTTTTTTCATTGACTTGTTTACTTAAGGGTTATTGAGGGCTGAAGGATTTCCATACAGGTTCATGAATACAGCCGTGTGTTCCGTAGGTGCTAGCAGCAATGGCTTTGAGCGCTCTCCATTGGCTGCTCATCAGTTTGCTGTTTGACAGCGAAAAAAAAAATTTGAAAAGTCATTAATAAAGCACCCCCCCCCCCCCCCCCCCCCCCCCCCCCAAAAAATATATACAAAACAAACTTCAAGACAAAACACGACGCATTTCGACCTCTTAGGTCTTTTTTGGGCAAGACGCACACACCACTCAGGACAACGAAAATGAACGAGCAATCGCATATCTTCATCCACTTCAGCGCAAGATAGGCGTTGAAACTGGATGAAGATACGTGATCGCTCGTTCATTTTCCTTGTCCTGAGTGTTGTGCATCTTGCCTGAAGAAGACCCTCAGGGTGGAAACGCGTCGTGTTCTATCTTGTGAATTTTATTTTATTTTTTTTTTTTTTTTATTTTTTTTTTGTGCGTTATCAATATTTTTCAAATTTGTTTAGATTTCCGCCTGCCGTCGCCTCACGTTGCACCCAGATCTAGCGAAAAGCAATATGACGACGCCAGCGACCCTTACGATCTGGTCACAGTATGTTCCTGACGACGACGACCTCCACACGATGTTCTTCAATGTGCTGAATGGGAAACAGTGCGGCAGAAGAAAGAAGTGTGTGCACCACGTGAAACTAAATGAAAGTGAAAATTTTTTTCCATCCTTTCATGGCAAGTGACCAAATCGTATGGAAAAATTCTCCTCTCTCTCTCTGTCTCTCTCTCTCTCTCTCTCTCTTACTCTCTCTCTCTCTGTCTCTCTGTCTCTCTCTCTCTCTCTCTCTCTCTCTCTCTCTCTCTCTCTCTCTCTCAATAAAGTCACTTGTAAAGTCACTAAACTAAGTTTTGAAAATAAACCCAACGTTACTGTATGCTTTCTATTATTATTTTATCACTTTATTGATGAGCATCGATTTTGGTTTTGAAGAGTAAAACCATCATGACACAGAAACCTTGCGAAAATGGCCGCCATTTTGGCCTCAGCAGTACGCACGCTCCGAGTCTTGGCTTAAAGCGCTGCTGGAGTCTTTTCCGCATGCAAGAGTATTTCGACAGTTCAGTTATTCAATCGGCCAGGCCAGAATATGTCGACAGTTCAGTATTTCAATCGGCCATGCCAGAATATGTCGACAGTTCAGTTATTCAATCGGCCAGGCCAAAATATGTCGACAGTTCAGTAATTCAATCGGCCAGGCCAGAATATGTCGACAGTTCAGTAATTCAATCGGCCAGGCCAGAATATGTCGACAGTTCAATAATTCAATCGACCAAACGAGAATATGTTGACAATTCAATAATTCAATCGACCAAGCGAGAATAATATTATGTTGACCAGTCATTCAATCGACCAAGCGAAAATATGTCGACAGTTCAGTAATTCAATCGACCAAGCGAGAATATGTCGACATTTCAATAATTCAATCGACCAAGCGAAA
>JADBJO010010335.1:61126-73781 GCA_016801955.1 Conus betulinus
ATAATACAAACAACATGATAATAATAATGATAAACCAATAACAATAATGATACCACTACTACTACTACTACTACTACTACTACTACTACTACTACTACTACTACTACTGCTACTACTACTACTACCACCACTACCACTACTACTATTACTACTACTACTACTACTGATAGTGATAATGATGATAATAATACTGAAAATAATAACAATAATAACAGGAAGAAGAAGAAGAATACTGATAACTATTATTATCATCACCATCATTATTTCATTATTAACATCATTGTTATTATCAAGAGTACTTGAAGAGAGCCTCCCTCGGTTAGGGACCAAGCTGTGGGCGTTTAAGAAGCCACGCTGCCGTCCACACAAAGGGGATGCTGAGGAGCTGCCTGCTGGCGCTTCCTTCCCTCGTTTCCTGTCTCATTCAGTCCATGTCAGGCACTCAGTGTTCTGCCGCCATTCTCGCCATTTTTTCACGCGGGATGCTTCCGGCATGTGCGCATTGGAATGGCTAGGCTGATGAGCACGACGTTTCTCTGAGTCTCTGGCTGCATTTCAAGAAATCTTGACAATGGACCCCATGTTCACCCTCATCGTCTCCT
Organism: Conus betulinus; assembly: GCA_016801955.1. NCBI lineage: Eukaryota > Metazoa > Mollusca > Gastropoda > Neogastropoda > Conidae > Conus > Conus betulinus. The sequence goes on from JADBJO010010335.1 coordinate 61,729, forward strand.
GTCCAACAGCAGCTTGACAGAAAGGTCACGCTTCCTTTGCACGTGCTGGAAATGCGTTCTACTCACTAACGTGACATGTGCTCTGGAGCGTTCTTCTGGAGATAAATACTCACGCGAAAATGCTTTCAGCAAAAGAACAAACTTGGCCGGTTTCTGTGTAAGAGACTGTATGCTATGTGCAGACAATTTTGAGCGATTGCATGGGCTAAAAAAGCGAGGGGGTATGGTGGGGTGATGGTATTTTGAATACCTTCAATAAAGCTTGTTTATTATGAAATTATGATGGATTTGACTTTCAGTGACTGCTGCATTGTCGGTGGTGACGTTTATGGATTACATCACCTTATCATTGTCAAGTCTTCGTGCTCTGAGCGTCAGGTGAACAATGTGCTGTATACAGGATCAGCTTCTTCTTTCTCCTTCTGGAACACTCCTATGGTGATGCCAGTTGCCCACACGAGTTGGCTGTCCTCCGAAGGTCCCCAGGGTCCCCGTAGAACTTGACCCACAGAGCCACTGGCTCCGGCCATGTGTCCTGCCTGGCAGTAGCGTGGAGGTGACAGTCCATTTCAGCCTCTGAGACATATCGCAGACTCGCCGATCTGATAACTTTGTGTACATGTGTGCATTCAGTGTGTTATGACCAGTCCTTAGTCTGAACACAGTATCAGTAGTACTGGGCCTTTAAGAGAACTTTAGTAACAATATATAGAGTTCAGACAAATCGGTGCTCTGTCAAGCAAATAAGAAACAGAAATACATGTTAGAAGAAAAAGGACGTTGTGACTAACACATGCGAGGGGACTGCGCTGCCTGTTGATCTACTCTGTTGAAGATTTGATAGAGGCTAAAAAGTACCTGTCTAGCATATTTGAAACTCTATGGAAGTTTAATCATGCAAATTCAACAATAATTACTGCCTTTTGCCGTTCAGATTCTATTATGTGCTTCAGAAGTTTGGGGCACAGGCGTATTAGAAGAGATCGAAGAAGAAGCACTTAGTCATGTGCTAAAGGTCTACTTTAGAGATGTTCGATAATTTGCTTAAAAAAACAGGTCTACATGCCATACAACTACAGTATGGTATTGATTTTTTTTTTTTAAATCGCCGGAAGAATTTAATAGATTAAAAAAATGACTTTTGCACACCTGTTCAAACCCCGCGCGGAAAGACCGAAAACCGTGACGTCATTTGATGGAGTGGCGGTCAGCCGCGACCTACACAACATGGCAACCCCAAGTGAAATCATCATGAATCGCAATCCCCCACAGCCTAAAAAGTCACGAGGGGTTGGCAGATATTGTGCTGCTGCAGGCAAGTGCAGAAGCTCAGCAGGAGACGGATATTCTTTGCACCCATTTCCATCAGATCCAGATTCTCAAAAGAAGTGGATGCCGGGCCGCAAAGTTCTATTTACCACCGTCAGTCCAACTGGACCACGGAAACGAGCTATTCCGACAATTGTCGAGTCCGTTCGAGTGGATCAAAAACTTCGTCTGCATTGAGGGGTGTATACTTTGAAGGCGGAGTGGTAAACTCGTACAGATGAGTACGATGGTCCGCACGTTTATTCTGTTCTTATCTATGGACAGATCACACTTGTTAAATTGAATGAACGCGTTAAGGCTTGAGGAAGGAGAATCTCCGCTCGCCGTTTACGCGTGATCGCATCAAGAAGTCAGTCGGTAGCCTCCCTCGAGACTTCGGTAAAGTCCGTACGCCTTCGGAATGCTGTGTTGGGACGTCCAGCTGGAACTGAACAGCTCGTTTCCGTGGTCCAACTGGAACTGACGTGGTAAAAAGAATTTAGCGTTCAAACTGATAAGGTAAAGGCCTTGCAGAAACATCCCCAGAGTCACATTGGCTGTCGCAATCATAGTCACTGCTTTTATATGATAAATTAAATTCCGAGCGAGATGTGCAAGAACCATCAGAATCGCTTTTTCTGTCGCCGTCGCTGACACTCATTTGACGTCACATCCAAGAGCAGTTAAGCCATGTCAAGATTTAGTTGATTACCTCCCGTTTTTCTTGGTTACAGGTAAAATGCCCACTTTCGCGGATCGATTTACGTGTGATCGTGAGAGAATCGGATGTTTATTTTACCAATTTATCAAACATTTCATATTTCTGCATAAGCTGACCAATTATCGAAAACCTCTAAAGTAGACCTTAACGTTCAATGAAAATGAAAAGCCACGCACCTATACAACTGGTCTGTGGTGAAGTTGATTGTGCCCCCATTTTTTATTTGAACTTCCACAAGAAGTTGTTCCTGTGCCCATGTGTCAGTTTTGAAGCATCCTTTCGTGGTGATGTCTCCTTGTTCGTTCTGTGTGTTCTGTGTTGGTATTTGTGCTAAGCAATTTGGTATTGTAAGCCCCATTCGTTTCGAGTTATGGGCGAGCAATCATCTGATCCTGGAAGCATAAAATGTCCTGCTTATTCATTATTTGCCGTTTCAGTTCCCCACCTCATTGAAGACTTTCCTCCACGAAATGTATATCCCATAGGCTCAAGCTTTGTATACCACCCGAGAACAGATTGTCTTCGATGACTTATCACATCCTTAAAGCTCTGGATGAAAGAGATGGAGAAAGATAGGTCACAGAGGTGGAGATAGTGTGCATGGTTGGTTTGGGACATGTATGGATTTCACGGGGGTTGACAGCAGAAATGCGCGCGCATAAACAAAGGATGCATGACAGCTTGAGACATTTTGCTTTACCGTTTTGGAGGAGATTTTTGTGTTGTTGTAAAAATGTTTTTTTTTTTCCGGTTTTAAAAGTACTCTAGAATTCTTTTGATGTTAATTCTCACTAAATGAAATAAAATCACAAGATTTCGCCTAAAACGTGACAAATCTAACTCCAATATTGCAGATTCTATCGACAAAATGTTGGTCAGTTGCTAAAGTGTTTTTCGTTCAAGAGTTTCAGCCAGGAACGAAATGCTGGATTGTCCAATGTACAGCTAAGGAACAGAACCGATTTGCTTGACCTGCGACGCCTGCTCGCAGTAATACGATGTTTGTTTTCTATCCCACAACATCGTTTAATTGTTTGTGGATTGTGTCTACGTTGCAGGTTATTATGTTTCAATCACCTTAGCCTACGCTTAGTTCCAGTGTCTATAAATCATGTGCCAGCGGGTATTATGTGGTTGAGTGTCCAAACGCTTTTTAATGTTATCCGATAAAAAGGGTGGGCTCTCTGGGTCGTGTCCGATTGTTATGTTGGGGTACCACATCCTGGTGCGATCTGCGCCTTTACCAGCCAAAACACTTCCTCATACGTGCTCCTGCACTCCACTGATTCTCGTGTGCGTGTGTGTGTGTGTCGTGTGTGGGTGTGTGTCGTGTGTGAATGCTGTTGAGCTGTGGCTGTGCGCGGCGCAAGCGTGCTCGCTCTGACGCGTCCGTGCGTGCGTAGGCGTGTGGTGCACTGCGGTGAGTGTCGGTTGTGTGCCGTGGTGCAGCGTGTGTCTGTGCGGACGTGTGTGTGCTGTGTGTGCGATGGTGTTCCGTGCGGTGGGTACGATTCATATCAATGGGCGTCAAGTTTATAATCAATTTTAACAGCTTCGTGTCCATTAAGTGGACTGCATTATTGCGATGTTGGTTCTTCCCGTTGTCTCTGTCTCCTCCTCTGCTCCTCTGTGTGTCCTCTGTATGTTTGTTGCGTCGCTCGGCTATGCTTCCTCGCGTTCGTCGGTCCTGTCTTCGCGGGGGCTCTCTCGTTCTGTTCTAACTTTACTGTCCTGCTTCCTCTTTTCTTGTCTGCTCTCTGTTTCGGCTCTGGTCCTCTCTCTCTCTCTCCACTCTCTCTCTCTCTTCGTCTGTCTTCTCTCTCATCTCTCCTCTTTTGTGCTCGACCACACACCATTACACACACCACCTCACACACCCCCACATCACACCACACACACACACAACACACACACACACACAGAATATGTGTCGAGCGAAATGCGTGCGTATACCGTTGCGCGCCCGCGCGTTTGTGCATGGTGTGTGTGTGTGACCTGTAATGTGGCTTTGGTGTGTCGTGTGTGTGTGTGTGTGCTGTGTGTGGTTTAGAGTGCTTGTGCATAGAAATAGAAGAACAATTATAAGTTTTGTGAGTATGGTTCAAGAGCCTGTCTCCTTAGTGGCGATGAGAAGTGTCCAAGGATGCGGGTCTACATGTAGAGGTATGAATTGTCCGCTATATTAGCTAGTACCGTCTGACGATCTTCTGCTCATCTGTATGTATCAGTATGCTTGAATCTGCTCTCTCACTGTCTTCGTATGCTAGATTATGTCCGACTCCTGTTGTCTATATGTACGAGTATGTCGATCTGTTCGTCCTGTCTACTATGTCAGAGTTATGTCCTGGTGACATTCTGTCTGTCTATATGTTGGTGAGTATCTGGGTCTCCGCAAGTGCCCTGCTTCTTGCGTGCTATATTGCTAGAGATTGCCTGACTCTGTGCCTGTCTTTATTGCTGTAGAGTATGTCCGAATCTGTCCTGTCTAGATGTAGGTATGTCAACACAAATCGCGTCTGTCAAACTTCATCTTAGAAAATGTCTAATCTGGTCTGCTGTATGTAGAGTATGTCCCGAAATCTGTCTGTCTATATTAGAGTATCGTCTCGAACTGTCCCTGTCTGACCAGGCCAGATGCGAACAAGCGCTTTTCTCTCTGTGCTGTGTGGTGTGGTTGTGTGGTGTGTGCTGTTCTTTGTGTGTGTTGTGCTGTCGTGTGTGTGTGTGTCGTCCATCCATGCTCTGGAAAATCCATAGACCCTACTGAAATGGATAAACATCTCATACTAGATTCACTTATCTCCTGGTGTTTTTCCTGGCACAAAAGGACAACAGATTGTGGTGATACATTGAAAGCCACCTTTGCTTCGACTAGTGAACGAAAAGATAACAAAACATGCGAAGTGGAAGAGATGTCGCTTGGGCATTCCATTCTGTGAGATAGTGAATCCCACAGAAAAGTTCAAATAAACGCTAATCCCAAGGGGAATACTCTAAAGCCCTCCACTTCGATTCTTGGAGAAATCAGCGTTGCGCTGAAAGAGAAGAGACACATTCGCGTCTGGGTGGCATTTTGTTTGTTTGGTTGTTTGCCCCCCCCCCCCCCCCCACACACACACACACCACACCACCACAATACTTGTCGCCTTCTGGCCCTCGGTTTTCAACTTTCCTTCAAAAGTTTCCTCACACGCTACAAACACTTTTTTAATGGCTGTGTTTTGGTTGAAAGAAAGACAGTCAACTTATTTCATAACTGGAACCAAAAGAAAAACACAACAAAAGATGCAATGTCAGCTCCCAACGCGACCCGCACCGAGTTGGATCCTTACAAAGTTGTCCTTTCGATGAAGTGCACATGTAAAGGAATTGTCAGCAATATGCGGTGTCTTCCCAATATGACTTGTCAATTGTCCTCTTTTTCGCTTTTTTTTACATTCACGTTTTTAAACAGAACCCACATGGCACGAGCCTATCTAAACTCCTTCTCTCTGCTCTCCCCTCTCCTCTGTCAATCTCCGTCCTTCCTCTCCTACATTGGTTCTGGAGCTCTGTTACTATGTTCGTGCTTTCTTCTCTGGAAGCTGGTACTCGTCGGCGACGTTGTGTTGCGTTGTGTGCGTTTGTGTCGTGTGTCGTGTGTGTGTGGGTGTGTGTGTGTGTTTGTGTGTGGGGGCTTGTGTGTTGTGTGTGTGTGTGTGTCTGCGTGTCTGTGCGTGTGTGCTTGTGTGCTGTCTGTGTGTGTGTGTGGGTGTGTGCTGTGTGTGTGGTGTGTGTGCGTGTGGTGTGGTGTGTGTGTGTTGTGTGTGTGTGTGTGTGTGTGTAAGCAAACCCATTTACTGGGGGGGGGGCCAACGATCCCATGTTGTGTTTGGTTTTTGTGTCGTTCGCTCGTGTCGTGTCGTGTCGTCCGTTCGTCGTTCGTGTCGTGTCGCTTCGTGTCGTGTCTTTTCGTGTCCGTGTCGTCGGCGTGCTGTGTGTGTGTTTGTGTTGTCTTGTTGTGTTGTTTGTCGTTGTGCTTGTGTCGTGTTGTGTTCATTATGTGTCGTGTTGTAATCTGTCGTTGTCGTTCTGGTCGTGTCCGTGTTCGTGTCGTGTTCGTGCTCGTGTCCGTCGTGCTGTGGTGCGTTTGTGTCTTGTTCGCGTTTGTCGTGCTGTGTTCGTTGCGTGTCGGCTGTGTTGTGGCACATTGTGTCGGGTCGTGTCGTGTCGTGGTCCGTGTGTTATGTAATAGAATACCCTCGCCAGATAATGAAAGATTTCCTTACTGGGCTCAACTCACAACACAGACCACTGGGGGGGTGAAAATCAGCTGGCAGCTTCTCTCCGTTCAGCTTGGCGACTCTTAGATCCCAGTTGGCCAACGTTTTTACAGTCAACAGAGGAATGGTGACTGGGGATGAGAGTGTAGGTGATGTGTGGTGTGTTTGTGGTGTTTGTGTCGTGTGTGTGTGTCTGTGTAGTGTGCGGTTGTCGGGGTGGGCGGGTGGGGGGGGGGTGGAGGGGGTTCGAAGGGGGGGCCGTACATTTTTCTGTGAGTCCTTCATTCTTATCTTCTTTTCATCTTATGTTTCAGACTTTGTGTTTCTTGTCATCTGACTGGGGACTACTATATGTGAGTTGAAACCTTTGTTTTCTAAATTACACCGACATCTGTTCACTCGTTTCTACTCTGAACTTCAAAACGCACACTTCAAAACAAACCATGCTGGGTTTTTTTTTTTTTTTGTTTTTTTTTTTCAATGTTCGGCCCTCCTTGGCATGATCATCTGATGCCTCCATGATCCACTAAGGTTAAAACAACCATGGGGACTGCAAAAGCACACCATAAAGGTTCATGGAGTATCTTTGTTTCTGATGATAAACGAAAAACACATCAACAACAAACAAACAGAGTCCCCTCGACTCATTGTAAGGGTGGAATTGGACACCTTGACTCCCCTTTCAATGTGCTAAGTGATGCTTTCTGTGTTCACCATACTTCTTCCTCCTAACGGTCTAAGACAATAAATATAGCCTTTTTTTTTAAAATTTAAATGCGTGCATGGTTTTACTATTACAGTCGCTTGTGTCCAGTACTTCAGCGTGTTGCTGGTTGCGCAATGGTCGTACTGCTAAGTATTTTGAAGTAATGGATGGCGGTTAGTTCTTCTACTCTTCTTTTTAGTCTCATCATCATCATCATCATCATCCTTCATTATTAGTTATATTATTATTATCATTATTATTATTATTATTATTATTATTATTATTAGTATTATTATTGTTGTTGTTTGTTCTTCTTCTTGTTCTTGGTTCTTGTTTGCATTCTTATTGTTGTTGTGGTCATTAGTATTATCATTAGTGAAATGACGATATTATCATATCATCATCATCATCATCATCCATCATCATTATTATCTATGCGCTCAGTCATTACTTATCATTTTTTGTTATTATTATTATTTATTATTTATTGTTATTGTATGTTGCTATAGTACTTGTACTACTACTACTACTACTTTACTACTACTACTACTGACTATTATTATTCTATTATTGTTATCATCATCATCTCTCATCATCATCATCATCTCACTCATCATTACTATCATTATCATAAGTTTTGTGTTCCTTCGTGTGCTGTGGGAGTATCATACATTCCTTTCCTTGTGCCTACGAGACCAGGCTTCGGTGGGGGGGGCTTTACTATTCCGGGCTCTTACTAAGGGTCACGCTGGTTGGGCTGTTTGCTTCGACACAATTGGAGGCCGCATAATCTATTGGGCCTGCGGTGCTGCTGGCTTCAGGTCAGCCACGTTTCCCAGGTTCGTCGTTTGGACTACAGTCCCAGCACTCATTCACGCGTCATGGCTCACCATCCACTTTGGGTCTCGCTGGGGTTTCCTGTCTCAGTTTTCACGACTTGTCGCCTACTATGGTAGGTGTTTTGGACGGTACCTGGTATGTGGGACGTTGAACGTGTTGTCGCTGAGATGTCACGTGTGGCTATTAACACCATAAACCTGTGTGTTTAACAGTGTGGTGCTCATTTCGTAAGACCCTTTTGTTATAATCATTTCAAGTATAACCTCCCAGAGAAGTAATCCCCTGCGCGGTAAATACGATTCGTGATTGAAGATGGAGATTCCAACCCCTATTAGACGTCATGACTGGGTCCTGCACCGTAACCATTAGTATATATTTTCCGGGGGGCTATCCTCCGCCTTGCCTTTTTTTTTTCGTGCGGTGGTTTCTGGTTCTTTGGGGCCTGGTGTTTGTTGTCACGTATGTGTCCAAACTCTGTCACCCAGACTCCTAGGTCTCTTTCTGTCACGTGTTCAAAGCCGGGACAAGTCATTGTGAGGGGACGGGATCTCGTTCGTCTTGCAGATGTTTGAACGCGCTGGTGCGTTTCTTGTCTTTCTGTTGTCGTGTGTCTTCGTTGTGGGCTTCCGTGATCGGGGGGGAGGGGGTCGGTGGGGGTTCGATGAGACAAGCGCGCGTGTATGAACTGTTGTGGTGTGCGGTGCTGTGCGGTGCGTGTTCCTGCTCGTGTGTGTTTGTCGTGTCTTCCGTAGCGTGGTGTGTGGCGGTGTGTGTGTGTGTGTGTGACGTGGCGTGCGTGTCGTGCGTGCCGCGCGCGCCGTGTGTGTTTGTGTGTGTGGTGTGTGTGTTGTGGGTCGTCTGTCGTGTCTCTGTGTCTGTGATTGACGGGACTGCCTATTGCCCACGGGTTTAAACTGCCAATAATTGGTTCATGTCAGTCAGTCAGAGTCAGTCAGTCAGTCAGTCAGTTCTGTGTGTGTGTGTTGTGTGCTTGTGTCGTGTGCTGTGGTGTCGTGTGGTCTTTGGCTTGCTGTCTGTGGTTGTTGTCTATTGTTTAGGACCTTCGCGTGTTGTTTTCTGTGTGTGGTCGTGTGTGTGTGTGTCGTGTGTGCGTGGTGCGTGGTGTGTGTGGTGTGTCTTGTGTGTGTGCACGCGCGCGTTTGGTTTCCTGTTGTGTGTGACTCTGTTTAACTGCTGTTTTTTTCTTTTCTGATGTGGTCTTCCTTAAGATGCGCGTCCGCAGCGCGCGCGCGCACACACACACACCACACACTACACACACACACATCCCACACACACACACCACACGACCACACACCACACCCACATCAATCGTTAAATCAGCATGGCTCGCACCTATTTATTCCAACCATTGCAGCCGCCAGAGCCGAGGTGTGATTAGCAGACGTCCCTGGGCAGAGAGAGTGCTGCGCAGCATCTGCATCCAGGAGGCTTTGGGGCTGGGGAGGATTGTCAGGCCTTTGGGGGCAGCATAGCGTCCCTGTTGGCCAATTACGATGGACCAAAACTGATTCAGAAGGATTAGGACCCTGGAAGAGTCCGAGGCTTCTGGGATTTGAACCGCGGCTCCCACGTATAGGTTCACCGTTACGGTGATGACAGAGCGGGGTAGAATGAGACAGACATGTGACGTCATACATGTGGGGATGGGTATGGTGGGGTGGGGGGGTCAGGCATGTGTGTGGACGAAGTTGAAGGAAATCCACACGGCCATGTGCGGGAATGTATACTCATGCATACACATTTCATATAGGACGTGCACACACACACACATGCACACATACACAAACACCACAACACACACACACACACACACACACACACCACACACACACACACACACACAACACACACCACACATACACACACGCTTAATCTGTGTTTCACTGTCTTCCTGTCTGTGTGTCTGTCTGTACTGTCGTCTTTTCTGTCTGTCTGTCTGTCGTCTGTCTGTCTGTCTGTCTGTCTGTCTCTCTGTCTCTCTGTCTCTGTCCTCTGTCTCTGTCTCTCTCTCTCTCTCTCTCTCGTCCGTCTTGGCTCTGCCTCCTGTTCTCCTCGGGGTCTCTTTTCTGTCTCTCCATTAGCACACACAACACATCACACCGCCGCGCCTGCGCGCCGCTTGCGCGCGCACACACACCACACACCCACACACACACCACACACACACACACACCACACACACACACACACACACAAATTTCCTGCCAAAATGGTGCATCTTACAAATTCGACAAAAACTCTTTAGTCAATGCACTCAACAGCTTGGCAACGTGTCACGGTATATATACTGCAACCAAAATCAGGCACCCGGAATTGAGAAGTTGTTAGCTTTCTTTAAAGCAAACAAGCAACATTTTTTTTTTTTTTTAATTTTCAACTTCATTTTTTTCTCAGGCGCAGCCGTTTTCCCAGATATAGCGACTTGGCTCCAAGCCATCGCTATGCAGTTATATGTATTTGAAAATGGCTTCGACCCAAAAACTGTGTATCTCTCAGATATACGCCTTTATTTTTCTTGGCGTGAATTTTATTTACAATCTAAAGAGTTGTGTGTCGAAGGTTTTTTTTTTATGACTTGTGAGTTGCTTTTAACAAGAATGACAGCCCTGATGTGGCATTTTGCAGTCGGCCTGGGCTATAAGCCACATGACCTTTTACCCCCCCTCTGTAAAAAAAAAAAAATTTCCTTCTTTTTTGTATATATAATACCGAAAGGTTATGAGTGATGGTTGATTTCTGCAATGATTACATCTGCACATATACTTGTTTAATGTTCTTGCCAAAAGACTGCAATTAACAGATCTACTGTTTGTCAGCACAAAAAGTTTTCAGTTTTCAGGACGATAATGTTAGAGTAAAAAAAAAAAGAATTATCTACAGACACAATACTTGTTTTTTTGCAAGAATTGTCCTGTCAAAATATGTGAATTTTCTGGTTTAAAAAACTAAAACAATCTCAGAGAGATTCAGAGAGAGAGAGAGAGAGAGAGAGACAGCGAGATAGAGAGAGGATCGAGAGAGAGAGAGAACCGATCCATGCCTTTTTTTGACATAAAACTTGGCTGTATTCCTCTTTTTTGCCAAAAAGAGTTATTTTCACAATATCCTGGGGGGTTGGTGTGAAATCACAAGTTACCCTCCAAAACACCCCAACTACCGAGAAACCCATTCCTTTTCTGGCTAAAAAAAAAAAAAAAAAGAAACTACGAACTTGTGCAGATGTGGCGATACTGTACCCTTGGTGAGGACACACATTGCCACCTTGAAAATGGAACAAACAATTCTCCTACTGCTTGAAACCATGCAGTGGAAACAGACGAAACGGCCCTTTTGTGGTCATGGGGCTTCATTGTCATAATGTTTGTGTGTGTGTTTGGGTGTGGTTGTGTGTGCTGTGTGTGTGTGTTGTGGTGTGGTGTGAGCATATGTTTGTGTATTTGTGAATTGGGGGGTTTGTATGGTGTAATATGTGGGTGCGGCGTGCGCGCGCCACGCGCGCGCACGCCGCGTTGTTGTGTGTGTGGTTGTGTGTGTGTGGGCTCCTTCGCCGCGCCGTTTGCGCGCAGTATGTTCACTGTTTGTTTTCACGTTTCGAACAGAGTTGACCAGAAATAGTTTCCAGGTCCGCTTAAGGGTTCCCTTAGGCACATCAAAAGCACAAAGGAACCGTCCAAACGCTACCCAAAAAAACCCCGCTCCGTCCTCCCCGTTTAACGCCCCTACTACTTACAGTAATACGCCCCCTACATGAATGCATCGTTGTGTGCATATAAGTCGGGAGTCCATGTTGGGGGGGGGGGTGTGGGGGGTGTTTTTTACTTCACCTTGAACTTCGGTTCAAATAAAAAAAATAACGGGCTTAGCGCGCCCCTTTAGATAGGCCGCGGGGGAATTTGTTTGGGTCGGGGGGTGGGGAGGGGTGGGAGGTATTGATGGTTGGAGAGATAATTGGAGTGTTGAAATGTTTAGAGTTTGGTGGTGAGTTGGAGACAAAGAGACGCAAGTGTAAGCCTTACCCACCCGGTCTCCCCGCCCTTTTTTCCAAGGCCGCCAACCAAGATGATCGGGACAAAGATGACGGACGGGCACAATTTTGACTGTGACTTCGAATACGGCTCACTCGCATCCGGAGAGGTTACGAGGAGGGAGAAGGGAGAGATGGGGGAGTGGGGAGGTGGGTGTCGGGGGGGTG
>JADBJO010010336.1:0-17500 GCA_016801955.1 Conus betulinus
AGTGTGGGGAGAATAGATAGGGGAAAAGGAGAAGGAGAAGGTAAAGTCCAATGGTGGTGGGGTAGTGTCAAAACAGAAAGTGGGGAGGGAAGGGGGGGAGGGGGGGGGGGGAGGGGAAAGGGGAGGGAAGAAGAAAAGACAGGAAAGAAAAGGAAAAAACAGACAGACGAGCGCAAGACGGGCGGGGAGGCGTTGGAGGGTCGAACAGTTCTGCAAGATGGACATGGGAAGAACAAATGGAAAGGACGGCGGGATGAGCAGGGGGAGAAAAAGTGGAACAGCAGGGAAGGGGGTGGGACACACAGGCGGGGCAGGCAGCGCGGGCCGGCGCGGTCAAACGGGGAAAGAGGGCAAAAGGGGGGAAAAAAGGAGGGACAAAAAAAAAGGAAACGACGCAAACAAAGGGAACAAAAAGAGGGGGCAACAGGGCGGGCGGCAACGCGAGCTGTGTCGACGGGGCGCAGAGAGCAGGGCAAAGGCACGGCGAAAAAGCCAAAAACAGGCGGGGCCAAAAAAAGAACGGAAAAGCAACGGAGGAACGGGCGGACGGCGGCACAAAAAACCAGGGGGGACGAGGGCAAACGGCGCGGGGAGACGTGCCACGCGCCAAGACAAAAGGACACAGAGAGCGGGGAGGGAACGGGCCGCGGGGGCAACAGTGGGGGCGTGGCTGAAGTGTTCGGTGGGCGGGGTGTGTTGGGTTAGAAAGCGGTGTGTTGGACACTGAGCGGGTGGGGGGGAGCAGGTGGGTGCGGGGGGCGCTGTCGAAAGCGGCGGTGCGGTTTGTGTGTGTTGGGGGGGCAGGGTGGTCTGGGGGGTGGGGCGACGTACTATGACGAGTGGGTAGGGGGTGAAAAAGGGCGCGGTGTGGACGGTGAGTGGGGGGGGGTGACGTAAAAGGGGGTGGGGGGCTGCGGGGGGGGAGGCAACGGCGGGGGGGGGGGCTGCGGCAAGACGTGGTTGCTCGTAGCGGAACGGGTGGGGGCGGAGAGAACCGCAGAGCAGACGACGGGAAGCCCTCGCTTATCGCGCGGGCCATTAAGCACATCGGCGTTATCCCCGACCTCGTCGTCGTCGTCGTCAATGTGTCTCTCGCGGTCACAAGGAAAACGGACAACCGTATAGGGGAGCAAGATTATCACCGGGCTGCTGAAGGGATACTGCTATGTTTATGTCACCTGACCACATGAATTAACCTGGTTCAATGTCTGTTAAAAGAAGTAGCAACGCGTTGTGTTTCAAGCACAGTTATTTAAAAAAGAACAGCTCTGTAGTTTGGAATACACAAAAATACAACTAACGCAGAGAACACAGGATTTCGCCACTATTAGTGTAAAGAGCACTGCTTTTTTACACCTTGGTGTAGCACACGGACCACATAATTCGCGCTTGCTACAATCGTCACACACATTCTCTTTCAATATACGTTTTACTATACAACTACCAGTAACCAAAATATTTACAAAATTTCGCTTCGTCCAGCGGAGAGTATTTGCACACAGGCACGGTGGGGGCCCGGCAAAAAGTTAAAATCCTGTATACACATGGTCGTTTACGGCTACCCCCCCTCCGCGTGTAGCAACACAAAACCAACAAAAACTTTCATGTACAAAGATAACATTTACTATTGGGCACCAAAACGCTGAAGTTGTTAATGTTCCACTCCTCATCAAAAAAAGCACACACTTTATCCCCCCTTGCAGAATTAAAGGATGACAATTTCATAAATGTTTCTGCTTTATCATAGCCAAACAATTACATTGCCCCTGTATGCGTATTCAGAATTCACCACTTTTCTCTGTCTGCGTATCATCGGACGCGCCCCGATGCGGAACACGTCAGTTAGTCCCAGTCTGTCCACTTCCAATAGCAAAAGTGTCCAAGTTCAGGGCCGACGGCCTTATGGCGCTGATGATTTTGTACAACTTGCAGCGGCGGTTGTGTTTCAGATGCAACAAGAACTGCTTGGACCCCGACAGGACAACTGTCGAGTCTCCTTGTTGTAAAGCTTCAGAGTGTTGTCCCAGTCAAACACCACATAGGCTCCATCCTCTATCATGTCATCGCAGATCTCTGTGGTAGTTTCAGGACCCAATGTATTTGAAGTCATATAGTTTTCAGGACCCAATGTATTAAATGTCATAGCATGGTACAGACCTTTATATAAAAACGGGGGGGAAGGGACAATATGGTTAACCAAGGGAAAGGAAGGGAAAAATGGGAAAACCATCTCACACACACAAACGCACGCACGCACGCGCGCGCGCAAGTTTAAAAGGGGTGAGGGTAGAAAGTTGTGGGCATGACTTCACAGAGATAGACAACAGAAAGTTAGCATATTTTCTAACCACCTCTAACTGTGCCTTCAACACACATTTCCTGTTTGAATACGGTCATTTTCGATCGTTTGAAGAGTGCAGGAAATGCCGCTCTCGTTTAACTTTCTCTGTAGGTCTGCCACCTGTGCCTGTAGGGTTGCCAGTTGTGCGTGTAGGGCTGCCAGTTGTGCGCTTAATTGTGCATTTTCTAAGGTGAGATGGCGTACTTTGTCCGCACAGGTAACTCTCTTTCTTTTCTTTGGCGGCCCTTCTTCTCTTTGCCGGCCCCTCTGTTTTCAGTCCCTTCAGTCCAGAGGAAAGTAGGTACTGGGTTGCTACTGGCCGCCATCTATAAGATAGACAGCAGACAAACAATACACATCATGAACAAAATCCTTACTAATCCCGATAAAAAAAACTGTCGCTCCCAATAATAATCAACAGCCCTAAGATACTCTATTTCCGCATTGAGTTGGAGTGGCAGTTCATCACAACTCGTATGATAATTGTCAACAAGCATATTCACACACGCTTGTTGCAGGGGTGGCAAGAGCAAACGAGTGTAGTATCTCTCAATCAGGGTGACCTCAGTTTCTTCAAAATTATATATGTATCCTAAGTAGGTAGGCACTAACCTATCGATTTTCCTCTCTGGGCAGTTCTCTTACTAGCCTTTCTATCAAAGGGGCAATCCTTAAAAACTCCACATACCGTTGCCACAGAGTTTGGTTTGAGGCTGCCGCAATCTGACTATTATCCCATATATTAAGCCATGTCCTGACATGTGGGAGATGATCCTGAATGTGCAGGTCAGGCTGGGGTTCCTGTTGGTCTTGAAGTTCGGGACCGTTATCCCAATTAATATTATCAAATGCCATTTTAATATTATCTATATATATACTAAATAAAACAAAAAAGAAATTCAACAATAGACAATATTCTCCTATAATGGAAACCAACAATTATCAGATAGAATATGTGTTAATATAAAAGGGTGGACAAGATGATCAAATACACATATGTATGTATATGTAGAGAGAGAGAGAGAGATATTGCTCTATGAGACTAAAAAGTCCCTTACAGCTTTTGTCTTCGCACACTGACCAGGCACGTATTTTTTGTTTGTTTTTTGGAAGATCACGTGATCACGGTCTCAATCGTCACAGGCAGGGGTGGGTCTAGGACGCCAGCCGTGTGCGATGGAGTGTCAAGGCCGACTGCAGTCGTTGGCGTGACCGTTACGTAGTCGCCACTAGTTCACTCCTGGCCCCTTAGACGTGTTCCAGGTCCCAACACGGTAACCAGCTGGTGACAGCACGGGTCAGTCCGTCCCAAAGTAACCTATAACACAACAATCATCATCCAATTTCTTTCCCCTTCTCAACAAAGCGGGACATAAGAGAACAATAAGACGGACATAACAAAACAAAGCAGGACATAATAAAGACAAAGCGGCACATATAAAACATAAGAGATGAATCATAAGACATTTATTCAGCACAGAAGACTGAAAAGTTTAAATAAGCTAGTCTCAGAGAGAGAGAGTCTCGAGAGAGAGAGGGAGAGAGGGAGAGAGAGAAAGAGAGAGGAGAGAAGAGAAGAAGAGAGAAAGAGAGAAAAGAGAGAGAGAACGTAGGAAAGTCCATCACACGTTTGAAAAGGCGCAATTACATAATCCCGAGGCCTTGTGATGATGCGCAGATGACGGGTTATTATTTTGAAAGCTCATTTCCTTTGGGACCATTGCCAGCTAATATTGCAATAACAATAAAAGAGCCAAAGAGAGAGAGAGATAGACAAAGATAAATGACCGGTGTATTGGGGGGCTTACTGGGTGCAATATCGACGAGAGTAACAGCTGCAGGAGCGAGGATAATGATGATCATGATGATGTGCTGATAGCGGAGCAAAGAACAACCAAAAAGTAGCATGTTCCCCGTGTTTGAAGCAAAATCATCTCTTTAATTTTAAAAAGGAACGCATAACGCTATTCTCTATACATTTGTCAATAGCGGTTTCCCGTTCTTGTATGGTCGATCCCTGAAGCGATCGAAGAACGGCGGTTCGGCAACTTTCCTGTAACGTGGGCACCGCTGCGTTGATGATACGATCTTGTATCCACGAAAACATAGAGGTTCTCATTAGCAGGTGTTTAAACCATTCTGCTTCACTTTTCACATTACGGATGGTTATTGGCTCAAAATATAAAACAGTTTCCAGAAATTGTTGTTCTTTTTCTTCCGTACGATGGGGTAGCACTCGCTTACAATATTTCATAAACGTTTTTCTGCCAATCGATTAGTTCGTGCGCGCTTGGCAAGTGGTATAACCGTAACAAAACGTCGTAGTGTCTATCGGTCACTAACTTATGCACCAACATCATGACAGTGCTTTTCTTGACGTAGGCATTTTCTATCAGGGCTACGGCTCTATTCCAGTTGGTGGTTTCCATCGCATAAACAACATCATCCACTCCATAACGGTTATAAAGACTTGTCCACCGATCTGAATGTAGAACCAATTGTCCCGTTAAACTCTTTCCAAAAACACGTTTCGTACGTATACCATTTCATAAAATCAACCGTGTCGATGTTGTTCACGCGACACAGGTCTATAAACAGAAACGGATGTCTGTTCGTTAAAAAAACCCGCCTCAACAATAAATATTTGACGTATCTCTTTAGCCGGCGAACGTGCCTTGGGTAGTCAAAATCAATTCCTGTATTGAGGGCCGAACAAACCATACGAATATCTTCATGTGTCATTCGCTTAATCGCCTTTTCCCATAGGTCTGGATCAACGTTTTCGTACACAGGGTTAATCTTACTAACGTCTATTGCAATTACAGGAGTTTCTTTGTCTACAAGCCTTTTGCAAAACTCTGTGACAGTATACATCGTTATTTTTTTTGTGGGGTTTTAACGTTAAGTTTAATCGGAAATTTCAGTAGTCTTGCAGGCGTCGGTACCCGCGCACACGTGCTCAGCTTCGGCGGGTATATTGGACCCAACGCGTACCCGTTCTTTCCAGGATTGGGTCGGATGCTCTGTTCTCCGTAAGCTTTCTGAACAAACAGAATTATGTGTGTTTTAAAAGGATGTGAGTGTATCTGTACGTGTATGTGTGTAAGAGGCAATAAAGATACATAAACTCGACGCGCAAGAAAGAGCAGTTGCGGTTAGCATCACAATAGTTGTTCCTGTAAATAACTAAATAACTAGCTATTTTATCGTATTAGTGGAAGAAGGAACATAAGAATCAACTTACCTCTGGAGAAAAAGGCAAAGACACCACAGGCAAAGAAAGACACACAGGCAAACACAGAAAGCACTCACTGAAGTATGTTGAAATACTAACGACTAACTACACGCCGCCAGTGTATATATAGTCTACGCGGAACTTTTTCCCTTCCCCATTGTTTATTTATAGTAGCAACAATGAGACAGCCCGCTTAAGTACACAACTTTCGGTCCTGAAGTTTTCCCTTCCCTAGTTTGTATTCCCTTCCCCGACTAAACAAAAAAGACAGAGAGAATGAGGCAAAGAGGATTACCAGATTTGCCATCTGTATGTATTTTATTGCCTTTAACTACGTGGTCAAAGTAAGAATATTTTTTATAACCGACTCACAATGAGTTCTATGAGGTCCGTGGCTGAAGATTACATTTGGTATTATTTGAAAAAAAATGGGATTTCTGGGCCAAAGAAAGACTACGTTACATGCAGTGAAGTTCAAACCGCCATGAGACGTCTTTGTGACAAGATAGAACGCAAATACTTTGAAAACAACAAATTGATTTTGAGTGAAACAACATTTCAGAGTTTCCAGTGTGTGGCAGACGAGCTTTTTTCGGGGTGGTTTGAACTGGGGGAGGGTTGGAATGTACTTTTACTACGCAGGACAGTTTTGCTTTACATGCTTTCCTAAAGTCTCCCGAATACAGGATTGTGTATTCTGTCATTGACTGGGTGCAACTTTACGCCGAGCGAGTCCTCCAGCCTTGGATAATGCAAAACAACGGCTGGACTGGTTTTGTACAATTCTGTAACTGTTTAAACGATGATTGGGCAGCGGGGTGGAATTGGACTAAAATTACTATAGGCGTTGCAACGCTGGCAACCGTCATGTTGTTATCATTAACAGCAATGCGCAGAAGCTGAGTTTTTTGGTGCATCGCACTTGATGATTCGTGCGGAAAACCCCCCTTAAACGGGAACCAATCGCCGTTGCGCAATTTTTGTATTCCGTATTCCCTGATTAATCCACAACCGTTCCCCTTGTCTTCGGCTTGATTGTAGAATAGGTATAAATTTAACTGCACAGCCTCCCTCGGCATTGCCCCCGCTAGGATTTCTTTCCGTAAAGGCGTTTCTTCAATGTCTCCAGTGAAGGTGCACCCTGAAAGAGTTTCTCCGATCGCTCCCCTGGTCTCCTGTTGCTTTGAGAGTTCAAACAAAACCAATTACTAAAGGGCGCGCGGACCATTGGAAAACATTTTATAGTGATATTCAAAGTAATCTCAATAGCCTTTCACATTTTGGAATACCTTCACAAACGGTGAGTGGTGTTTTATTACATTTGGCTTTGTTTGAAAACTCAGAGTTAGCCGGAATTTTTTTTTTCCACAAAAATTTCAAAAAGAGTACCCTCACTGTCAGAAATTTTTTCAAATACTGTCACTGTTGAAAGTTCAGTGAAAAAGAGAAAAACGGACTTGGCTACCAAGTTCTAGCAGTCAGTAAACTTCTTCTTTCAATTTTCTGCCGGTTACTGTCTGAGCTAGAAGAAGTTCAAGAGGAAAAAGGCCTCGCAGAGTTAAAAGACGGGTTTAGACGTATTTTCTTTGGACTTCCGGAAGACTTTGATATCTTTACGGAAAAGGACAAAGAAAGGTCAAAACAGCACCGGAAGAAAGGCGCGGTGTTTAAGATTGAAATTAGCTCGAAAGTGGGCCAAGCAGTTTGGTCGGTGAGGCTTGGCACAAATACATCTGGCAAAAAGTAGTGACCGTGTGGCTTTAATAGAATAGGTAAGTGGGTATATCCACCCGGTTTTCAAAGTTTTAATTTTTTAAACTTTTCGTATGCAACAACGGATGATGTAAATCATACGTCAGCCGTTGTTGCCATTGGCCAGTCAACGCGGAAACACAGGAGGAGGAGAAGGAGGAGGAACAGGAGGAGGAGCAGGAGGACGAGGAAGAGCAGGAGGAGGAACTTGCTAGGGTCCCCTCCATGGAGGCAGGAAGCGCCTCTACAGGATACGAGCCCATTTCTCCTTATAGACAAGAAGATGATAACGAGGACATTGAGGCTTTTTTTCGATTATTAGAAGACCCAGTATCAAGCGCCCCAGACCAAGCCCCACCTGCAGCAGCCCAGTATCCCTCCTCCTCCCCCCCTGCTGCGGCCCTGGACCCCATAGCAACCGTCCCCTTTACAGCGGCCCAGGGTCACTCCTCATGGGAGCGACCCGCTCCCATGAGGAGTGACCCTGGGCCGTCGCCCGCAAAATGGCCGCGGTACCTCTCCGCGCTGGCAGGACCGGCGTCCCCCGAATCATCGCTCCTCCCCTACGTGCTGGACCCCCCCCATCAACAACCCAAAGGAGCGTGTATGGGCGCATGAGTCGGCCCCGGCGCAGCCCCAGCATCCGGCCGCCTCCCATACCCTCCCTTCATCCTCCCTCCCGGCCCCGGCCCAGTCCCAACCTCCCCCGTGGCTGACATGCGCCGATGCCACGGCGCAGCCCCAGCACCAGGCCGCCTCCCATACCCTCCCCGCATCCTCCCTCCCGGCCCATCATCAGTCGGCCACGGCGCAGCCCCAGCATCCGGCCGCCTCCCATACCCTCCCTTCATCCTCCCTCCCGGCCCCGGCCCAGTCCCAACCTCCCTCCGTGGCTGACATGCGCCGATGCCACGGCGCAGCCCCAGCACAGGCCGCCTCCCATGCCCCCCCCCGCACCCTCCCTCCCGGCCCATCATCAGTCGGCCCCGGCGCAGCCCCAGCATCCGGCCGCCTCCCATACCCTCCCCGCATCCTCCCTCCCGGCCCATCATCACCCGGCCCCGGCGCAGCCCCAGCATCCGGCCGCCTCCCATACCCTCCCCCCCGGCCCACCGATCTCCTCCCTCCCGGCCCCGGCCCAGTCCCAACCTCCCCCGTGGCTGACATGCGCCGATGCCACGGCGCAGCCCCAGCACCAGGCCGCCTCCCATACCCTCCCCGCACCCTCCCTCCCGACCCATCATCAGTCGGCCACGGCGCAGCCCCAGTACCAGGCCGCCGCCATACCCCCCCTTCATCCCCCCTCCCGGCCCCGGCCCAGTCCCAACCCCCTCCGTGGGATCGGCGCGTGTCAGCCACGGTACCGCAGCCCCAGCACCAGGCCGCCTCCCATACCCTCATCCCGCATCACGGCTCCCAGTACCCCCGCCCAACTCCCCGCCATCCCCCCTCCGGCCCCGACCCATCATCCACTCGGCGCATGTCCCGGCGCAGCCCCAGCATCCGGCCGCCTCCCATACCCTCCCTTCATCCTCCCTCCCGGCCCCGGCCCAGTCCCAACTCGGCCCCGGCGCAGCCCCCGTGGCCGACATGCTCCCCTCATCCGATGCCACGGCGCATGCCACGGCGCAGCCCCAGGCCCGCTCCCATACCCTCCCCGCATCCTCCCTCCCGGCCCATCATCAGTCGCCACGGCGCAGCAGCCCAGCATCACCAGGCCGCCTCCCATACCCTCCCCGCATCCTCCCTCCCGGCCCATCATCACCCCGCCCCGGCGCAGCCCCAGCATCCGCCGCCTCCCATACCCTCCCTTCATCCTCCCTCCCGGCCCCGGCCCAGTCCCAACCTCCCCCGTGGCTGACATGCGCCGATGCCACGGCGCAGCCCCAGCACCAGGCCGCCTCCCATGCTCCCCCCGCACCCTCCCTCCCGACCCATCATCAGTCGGCCACGGCGCAGCCCCAGTACCAGGCCGTCCGCCATGCCCCCCCCGCATCCCCCCCCCTCCCGGCCCCGGCCCAGTCCCAACCCCCTCCGTGGGATCGGCGCATGTCAGCCACGGCGCAGCCCCAGCACCAGGCCGCCTCCCATACCCCTCCCCGCATCCTCCCTCCCGGCCCAACAGCCAGCCGCGGCCCCGACCCATCATCACTCGGCCCCGGCGCAGCCCCAGCATCCGGCCGCCTCCCATACCCTCCCTTCATCCTCCCTCCCGGCCCCGGCCCAGTCCCAACCTCCCCCGTGGCTGACATGCGCCGATGCCACGGCGCAGCCCCAGCACCAGGCCGCCTCCCATGCTCCCCCCCGCACCCCTCCCTCCCGACCCATCATCAGTCGGCCACGGCGCAGCCCCAGTACCAGGCCGTCCGCCATGCCCCCCCCGCACCCCTCCCTCCCGACCCAACAAGCCCCGTCCCAATTACAAAACTTATTAGCGGCAAGACGGGACGAATTTCATGAATTAGAAGAATTAACAGACCAAGAAACAAAATATAAAGCATTATTGAGAGTCTACGAAGCCACTAGAAGTGGTTTCTTTCCAAAATAGAGGCACGTAGAGGGGGGTGTGTGTGAGAGAGAGAGGTGTATGCATGCAAGAGATGCACTCTGCGTGAGCGTGTGTGTATGCGCGCGTATGTGTGAAACGCCCACCCACCCCCACCTTGGTGCGCATCACAAAGATAAAGAAAGCAGAGAAGAGGCGTTTACAGTCGTACTCTGTACCGCTGCTGCCATCCTGCCTGCTGGCTGCGCAAACCCTCGCCTAACCCATCGACATCAGCATCGTCAAGCCTTTCAAGGTAAATGAGACTTTAAGTTTAATGTGTGTGTGCAGGAAAGTATGCGAGTACGATTGTGTCTGCATGGGCTTGTGTATATGTGTCATCTTTGGAGTTGTACAGTTGAATGAAAATTTTTGTCCATAATTCTCTGTAACATTCAATAGAATATCTGATAACGGTTCCTAATTCCAATTGTGCAGGCAACGTGGATGGCAGAGTGCCCAGACCGCCCAGGATTGTGTCTGCATGGGCGTGTGTCTGTGGTCATCTTTTTGGAGTTGTATAGTAGAATGACAATTATTGCTCATAATTCTCTGTAACATAATTCAATAGAATATCTGACGGCGGTTCCTGATTCTGATTGTGCAGGATCGGGTGCGCGACAGCTGGGCAACCTGGATGGCAGAGTGCCCACACCGCCCAGTTTCAGAGCGGAGAGATTCAACACGGCCTTCTCTCAGTTGAGATGGCTACTCCCCACCCACCCCCCGGAGAAGATCCAGATCATTCGCCTGGCCATCCGCTACATCAAGCTTCTAAACGCGGTGCTGGACTTCTAGCGTAACAAGTCTTCTAACCCTAACCCTAACCCTCAAAAGTTGAAGCACAACAGTCAGGTGGCAGCTAAACGTTTTCTTACTTCGTGAGCAGTCATTTCGTGCATTGCTGTATAATGTCTATGACTAACGGAAGCAACAGCTGTGGCACCATGTGAGCGATGAACACGTTGTCATTCCTTCAGGAGACAGCCTGTCACGATGTATCACTATCAGCCTCTGAACCCAAAACAGCCAATTGAAAGATTTTGAACAATGTGTCTCGTACATCCTGTTTTTTGCCATATTGACTCGCAGATCGTATTTCGATGCCAAACACTTTTGTATAAGTATAATACAGTGTCGGGCGTTTTGTATAAGTATAATGCAGTGTCGGGCGTTGGTGATCAGTTCATTTGTGCGTATCCTTGATTTTGAATGTGGAGGACTTGTGTTAGTGGGATCTTTACTTTGTTCAAGAATTCTAGCGTAACAAGTCTTCTAACCCTAACCCTAACCCTCAAAAGTTGAAGCACAACAGTCAGGTGGCAGCTTAACGTTTTCTTACTTCGTGAGCACTCATTTCGTGCATTGCTGTATAATGTCTATGACTAACGGAAGCAACAGCTGTGGCACCATGTGTGCGATGAACACGTTGTCATTCCTTCAGGAGACAGCCTGTCACGATGTATCACTATCAGCCTCTGAAACCCAAACAGCCAATTGAAAGATTTAACAATGTGTATCGTACACCTGTTTTGCCATATTGACTTACAGATCGTATTTCGATGCCAAACACTTTTGTATAAGTATAAGGCAGTGTCGGGCGTTGGTGATCAGTTCATTTGTGCGCATCCTTGATTTTGAATGTGGAGGACTTGTGTTAGTGGGATCTTCACTTTGTTCAAGAATTAGTCGGAAGAAAAGGCTATCAAAGACTGGATGAAGTTGTCATATGATCTCTCAAAAATGTCGTTTACCTGAAAGGGAGAGAGAGGCGCGTGTGAGAGAGTGGGGGGCGAGAGGCGTGGGTGTGTCAGAGCGAGAGAAAGGGGGAGAGCGGGGAAAGAGAGTGTGTGCATAACTGAGAGAGTGATGTCTTAATGCCATTGAGTAATATTGATTATGTACGCCGATGTTTGAAAATGTACGGATATATGATGCTGTTGTGATAGAGAGAATAGAGAGAGAGAGAGGTAGAGAGAGAGAGAGAGAGAGAGAGAAGAGAGAGAGAGAGAGAGAGAGAGAGAGAGAGAGAGAGTGAGAGAGAGAGAGAGTGAGAGAGCAAGCGAGAGGAGAGAGAGAGTGAGAAAGTCGAGAGACAGCGAGAGAGAGAGAGAGAGTGAGAAAGAAATGAGGAGAAAGTGAGAGAGTGAGGAGAGATTGAGGAGAGTGAGAGTGAGTGTGTGAGAGTGAGTGTGTTATGTGTGAGAGACAGACTGAGTGTGTGTGTGAGAGAGAGAGAGAGAGAGAGAGACAGGGGCGAAGAAGAGCGAGCGAGAGAGGATGGAAAAGAGAGAGCGGGAGAGACAGCGGGAGAGTGAGAGAACGTGAGAATGTATATAGCGCATATAAAATGGGTGCATATAAAAGTTTATTGAATTTTTTACAAATTAACTGAGAGAGTGATGTCTTAATGCCATTGATTAATATTTATTATGTACGCCGATGTTTTGGAAATGTACGGATATATGATGCTGTTGTACAGAGAGAGAGAGAGGAGAGAGAGAGAGAGAGAGTGAGAGAGAGGAGAGAGAGAGAGAGAGTGAGAGAGTAAGCGAGACAGAGGAGAGAGAGTGAGTGTTGTGAGAGTGAGTGTGTATGTGTGAGGACAGACTGAGTGTGTGTGTGAGAGAGAGAGAGAGAGAGAGAGAGACAGGGGCGAAAGAAGAGGCGAGCGAGAGAGGATGGAAAAGAGAGAGCGGGAGAGACAGCGGGAGAGAGAGAACGTGAGAATGTATATAGCGCATATATAAAATTGGTGCATATAAAGTTTATTTGAATTTTTTACACAATTACTGAGAGAGTGATGTCTTAATGCCATTGATTAATATTGATTAGGTAAAACGACGGGGGACGGCCGATCTGTTGTGCCGAGAAAGAGGAGTTCCTTGAGCTAGAGTGAGTGATGGGGGATGCTAGTTTTGCCCCCAGGGGGGGGCAGTCGAGAGATCGGGCAAGAGTGAGAGTGCAGAGTAGAGGGTGAGGTCGCATACAGGATCCTAAGAGGAGCTCTCCCTCTTGTAGGGCGGTTGTGATAAGTATTTTGAGTGGGGGGGACAGAGAGAGGTGAAAAGAATGAGGCGCAGTTGGGGCCGTATGGAGGTGAGGAGAGGGTGAGTGAGTGGTGTGAAACCCCTGGTGGGGTGTTTGCATATGTGGAGGATTGCGGTTGTGGTGGTGTCGCATATCTTGGGTTACTGGTTTGTGTGAGAAGAATTGAGAGGTATGCAGACGTCTGTGCTAACCCTAAGATAACCGAGAGAAAGGTGATAGGAAGAACGTGTGGAGATAGCGGGAGAGAGACGAACGGGAGAATGTACTTCGTGACTGCATATATTTGGGGTGCCATTCGCTGTATGAAAGTCTAGACTTGATGTTTGTACACACAGCTCGTGTGTCGGAAAGTCATGCGTTGTGAAGGTGCCGCCTTATGGGTCACGTTGTTCGTGGTGTGTTGAAGGCAGCTATTGTTCTGTCCCCGGTTGTCTATTTTCCAATATCAGCGTGCGCAGAAGGGTTTTATTGTGGCAAAGTTGGTGGTTTTGTAAACAAGTTGTGTTGGGATTTAGTACCACAGTTCGGGCTGTGTCTATCTGGGTGCAGAGCGCGTGTGTTGATGGGGTTCTATTGATTGTCTATACACAGTATTAGGGGCGCCGAAGGGTGTAGTTGGTCGGGAGGAAGCTTGAGTCACCGTCGAGGATCCTCACGTTGTTTGTCGCGGAGCTGATCTGATCCTGAGAGGTCTGAGAGACCAGGAGGACTCTGTGCCTCTAAGCTTGGAGTGGAGGGGGGGGGTATCCTCTTCTGCTCACCCCAGGAGAGAGTCACGGAAGAGAGAAGAGAGAGAGAGGATGATGTACCCCCCCCCTCCGAAGGTGCTTTAGTGTGTTCAAGTGAGTGGGTATGTGTCTCAGAGAGAGGATGGAAAAGAGAGAGCGGGAGAGACAGCGGTAGGGAGAGAACGTGAGAATGTATATAGCGCATATAAATTGGTGCATAGAAAAAGTTTATTTGAATTTTTACAAATTAACTGAGAGAGTGATGTCTTAATGCCATTGATTAATATTGATTATGTACGCCGATGTTTGAAAATGTACGGATATGATGAGAGAGAGTTGTACAGAGAGAGAGAGGAGGAGAGAGAGAGAGAGAGAGAGAGAGAGAGAGAGAGAGAGAGAGAGAGAGAGAGAGAGAGAGAGAGAGAGAGAGGAGAGAGAGAGAGGAGAGAGCAAGCGAGACAGCAGGAGAGAGAGAGTGAGAAAGAATGAGGAGAGAGAGTGAGAGAGTGAGGTGAGATTGAGGAGAGTGAGAGTGAGTGTGTGAGAGTGAGTGTGTATGTGTGAGAGACAGACTGAGTGTGTGTGTGTGTGTGTGTGTGTGATGTGAGAGAGAGAGAGAGAGAGAGAGAGAGAGAGAGAGAGAGAGACAGGGGCGAAAGAAGAGCGAGCGAGAGAGGATGGAAAAGAGAGAGCGGGGAGAGAGAGAGTGGAGAGAGAGAACGTGAGAATGTATATGGCGCATATAAAAAATGTGCATATAATAAAAGTTTTATTTGAATTTTTACAAATCGCCTCGGGTGTGATATGTGCATGCGCGGTGAAGGTTACCTATTGTCAATGCGTGTGTGTTGAAGGCTACCTATTGTTCTGACTGTCTATCTTCCTGTATGAGCGTGCGCAGAAGGCTATTATTGTGTCAGTGTGTGTGTGTGTGTTTATGAGTGTTAAAGGATGCTTGTTCTGGCTGTGCTATTGATTGTGGCCAGTGCGTGTGTTGGCTGTGCTATTGATTGTGGCAGTGTGTGTTTGTTGAAGGATGCTTATTCTGGCTGTCTGTCTTCCTCTGTCTCTCTCCACCATTCTGTCTCTCCTCCCTCTCTCCACCACTCTGTCTCTCTGTCTCTCTCCACCATTCTGTCTCTCTCCCTCTCTCTCCACCACCACTCATTCTCTCTCTCTCTCTCCACCATTTCTCTCTCTCTCTCTCCCTCTCTCTCTTTCACATACACATACACAAACACATTACACTAGTTTACAAGTCATTTATTTTCTCTTACTCAAGACAATCACTCTCTTTCTCTCTTACTCAAGACTCTCTCTCTCTCCTCTCTCTCTCTCTCTCTCTCTCTCTCTCTCACGCACAAGTCTCTATATTAACATATAACATCCTTGTTACTCTCACATATCATACGGCTCGCTATCTCGCTTATCTCTCTATCCGTCTTTCCATTTCATACACACAGACCCACAGGCAAGCAACATTATCCCTCTTGCAAGGGCAGTCTATCTCACCTTGTAAACAGCAGTCCTTTGATTATTACAAAGTGTCTCACATACAGCAGGAAGCTAAGTGTCATGGTAAACGTAAAACACAATCAATAACACACAAGTCGTTATAACCCAGTTATAACGGCATTATTGACTGCTTGTGGGCTTGGGACGAGCGGGGCGACGAGTGTTTCTTTTTACCCTACGCGAAGCCGCCCTGTTCAAGGTATATATGTTCTGTACAATTCGTTGCACAACTCCTTCGGGTAACTCCGAGAATGAGCTTGAATTAGTTAGGTTGAAGTGATGTAGATTGAACACACCCCGGATCCTTTGGGCGCATCCCGGTCCCATATATCTGTCTCTCGTGGCCATGGCAGCGGCATCGTTTAGCAAGCTACCTTGAACCATGCGGTTCAGGATAGCATTTACTTCATTAAAACCGGGTAAAATGTCAGGCATGGATTTATGAAAGAACTCTTTTGCACTAATACGCTTGGAAATCTCCTGCGCCTCTCGCAGAACAGTGGCGTTATCCATTCCTGAGAGATCTTCGAAGGACATGGCAATTTCGTGGCTCAGCCGATTAAACTCCTCCTTCACCAACGCGGAGCGAATGTCGGCGCGTAGGTCAAGCTCCTCTTTAGCCGCATTGCGGGCCGTCTCCAAAAAGCCCATCTGCTGACATTTTGCTAGTTCTAGGCGACTGAGGAGGAAGTTTTTTAAAAACGTCAGCGATGCCCGGGTTTTGTTTTTTTTGGAGTTGTAAGTCAAGATTTTTTTTCCTCCTCCTCTAGCAAGGTGCGCATCACGCTGGCCGTACTCTGCGCTTTAATGATGTTGACAGGCAGCGTCCGGCATACTGGACACGGGTCAACCGCTTCGCCCATAATGCGTCGGCAACAACTATAACACATAACATGGTTGCAGGGATCCATGGTCATCATGGGGGGTAGTGGGGACCGTCGTCGTAGACGTTATAACATATGTTGCAGATACTGGTTTTGCACATCTGGGTAAACAGAGGGGACAAAACTAAAGACTTCTCTTCGCATTTCGCCTGCATCCTCGTAATAACGACCTCACTGTCCAATCCGGGAGGGTCGATGTTGTCCCAGATATGATAGGCCATAGCGACGCGCTCGGATACTTCTTCCAAATCCTGGGGGCTTGCAGAGCCGGCTTCTAGTTCCAAAATTATAGTATCCCCGTCTTCGTCGTCTGTCACGTAGTGGGCGATGGTGGGGACGTAGTTAGACATGGTTGTCTCCCTTGGTCAACAAGAGAAATGTGCTTAACATACAAGAACTGGAAAATTTATAAGTTTTTTTCTATTTCTCACGCTATTCTTCTTCCCTCTTCCGTCTTGTTTCTTTTCCGTCTTGTTTATTCCCCCCCCTCCCCTCTGTAAGTCAATAAAAGCTTTCTGGTTTGAAATGTGGGCGAGTTGCTTAGTCCAGAAGTTCTTAAAAAAAAAAAAATCATGAAGAAGGCAAAAACTTTGCCTAAAAACGTTGATGTGCCAAAAACTATACCGAATGACAAATCGCTAGCACCCCCACCACCCGAGGACGACGATGACGATATTAATAAGATTTTCTGGGATATTGAGCTGCAAAAGCCACTTCCCCATAAAGGAAAAACAAATTCTAAGCCGATGTCACCTCTTGACAAAGAAAAGAAGGAGGAGAAGAACTAAAGAGAGGCGGGGGTAGACGTTATTATCGTACGGGGGGGGAAGGAGGACCAAAAAAAGGACTATCTTCCCCATGGGGGGGAAGAAGGACCAAAAAAGGAGTGTCTTCCCCTATTTTCCCTCCCATCCTTTTTTTTTTCCTCTAGTTATCTACTCAAATAGCGGTGACGGGTGGTCAGTGGCAGAGTGAAATCATGAAAGTTCTGAACGGGAACTCGCGTGAATCATTCTCCGGGAGTATGATGATTATATTAGCTATTTCGTACTTCTTCTTAACGGCAGTGGCGGTTAATGACTGCGATTTTTAGCGGTGATGATGTAGACACGGAAAGCCAGCGGGTGACAATGATCTGTCGATGTCCCGTCAGCAAGAACAGGTGTCCACACTGCACTAAAAGAATCCAGGTAGTGTACATCGAACCCGCCGTGGAAACCGGGCCCTGGACAGTCACTGAACTGTCCACTACCCCAACACGGACACCAGTAGAATATGTCAGAAACAGTACGTATAGATTCAGACTTAACCAAAACTACTCTGAAGTCGGTTATCTTCCTAGAGAAGTTAAATTTCAGTGTATAACACAGGGAGTGGACTACTCAAAGCGTGTCCAAAACAAAAACTACGTACTGGCGATTGATTTTTCAGAGAATGTAAACTTTACCA
>JADBJO010010336.1:22500-27500 GCA_016801955.1 Conus betulinus
TTTCTTGTGTACCAGCTTTTGTTCTGTCTGGGCAAGTCTCAATCTAAAGACTTCCAACAGTGTCTGTTCCCTTGCCAGTCGTTGTCGGTGTGTGGCCAATGTCCACATGTGCAGAAGTGGGCTGATAGCAGACTTTAGAGGCAGCATGAACACAACCAGTCCACCATAGATTTTCTGGGTAACAGTAGTAACATCGTGTGAAGCCATCATGGTGACCAGTCCCAATGGGAGCCAGCAAACCGCATCTGTGAACACCAGCTTCCCCACCAAGCGGACTGAAGTATGATAGGATCTTTTTGAGGGCTCAAGTGCTATTCTGTATGTTGGTGTTCGAACTGAGATGATAACCTGGCCAGTCACAGTCATTAAACACAGCATGAAATTGATCACCACACAGTCACCATGAACCATCTGAACTTTTGCTCAGGGCCACGGTGATCATATAAAAGCCAGACGACACACAGACCAGACTGACCAGACACGCCCCAGTGCGACAGTCCGGGAAGGAACGGTATGACAGACAGCACAATTCCAACAGACCATGTCAATGTGCAAGCTCCAGATGTCAAACATTCAGTGATATTCCATGACGGTTTCTGAGAACAAAGAGTGATGAAGTGATCCACAATGATGAACCAGATAATCATCGCTGATACCTCACTGGACAGAATGGAGAGAAAGCCAGACACCTTGCAAGCCACACTGTTGGTCCACGCCTGTTCTGTTTGGATGTATTCATCATGAAACAGGTTGTCTGCCACCAGGAGGATACCCAGATGGCATCCCATACAAACATGGACAAAGTGTAGATGGGCAATGGTCGTCATGTAATTCTTTCCAAATATGTTTTTTCCTGCTGAAGAAATCACGAAGCAAAGCAAATTTCCTGACATGCTGCACGTGCCCAAACAACCCAAATAAAACTCTGTACAGTTCCGTTGGTATCAATGTTGTACATGAGGAAATGCAGTATATGGTGCTGAACATTTTGTCTGCCAGGAATTTTTAGGAAGTACATTGCGACAGCATAATCTGTAGTTCGATGACGAGATATAATCCAAACCAGTCAACCTTGAAAATAAATCAACAGGAAAGTTGATGATTCGATTCCCCTGTATATCCAGTTTAGCTAGTCGCCTGACATTTTTAAAGCCTAAAGCCCCAATGGTTTCAACAGCCGAAAAAGATAAGTTTATGAACTCCACGTAAGGTAAACCTACAGATAAGATACTGTTCAGTGTTTCAATGTGGGTACAAGACACGTCCATTGTTGTCAGGGCATAATGCACCAGCTTTCCATTTCTATTTACAATGTGAACGAGAGTTGTTCCTTACACCAAAGAAAAATAAGTTATGCAACTGCATTACATCAGACACATCAATATATTCAATATGATTACTGGCTAGGTCTATATACTGCAAGTTGCTTAGCTTTGTATGTGACAAATAACTATGGAGCAAAAAGGCAAACTCAAATGAATAAGATATGAGTTTTTTGTAAAATCCGACATTGACAGTCCTGAACCTGTGGCATCAAGGTATCGAAGATGAGGAAAACCTTCAGTAGGAAAGGGACTTCTGCAAAGGAAGGTATGACCATGACATAGGCAACTTGAGGACACATCAGGTCACACATCAGTTCATCATCTCTATGTGGACACTGACCCCAGCCATCACACAGATGATCTCCATGCACACATATCTTTGAAGATCGACATTGGTAGAATCCATCACATGTCAGTTTCTCACAATTCTGTTCGTCTTCCCCATAAATACAGTCAGATAATTCGTTGCATCGAGTGTAGATAGGAAGACAGTTCAACGACTCAGCTGTGCACTGATAATGACCTTCTGGACAGGGGTCGCTGGTTTTCATTATCTGAGAGGTGAAATACCCAGTGCCATCCAGAATGATGTAAAATCGTTGGTTTACATGTTCACTTCTGACCTGAAAGCAATACGGACATCGATCCGAAACCTTTTCAGGACAATGTTTGCCATTGATCTTCTCATCTGAGTCGTCAGTACAATCTGAAAACTGGTTGCAGTGTTGGCTGTGTAATGCATACTGACCATTGGAGCATAGAAATCCAGGTCTTGGAGGGTGTTCACAAAACTCCTCATCACTGTCATCTGAACAGTCCTGATGAAAATTACACACCAGTGTGTACTGCAGTGTGATATCATCGTCACACCTGAACATGGAATACTTAGCGATTGTTGATGTCTCAGGACTAACTTTGGTGGAGGTCTCTTGCCCTGTATTATTGAAGAAAGAGCAAAACTGAAATTTTCTGGATTTCCAACAATACGTTTTGGAGTCGCATAACAAAAACAGGTGCACACTGTGATTGTTTGAGCATAGGAAGAGAATTTGTAATGTACGTGTGGCAACAGGTTGGAGGGAATGAAGAGGAGTCAGTACAGTCTGTAAAAGAAACGAACCGTGTGCGTGCAGTCGTATTTCACACAGTGCGCTGTCTCTCACTGCTGCTGCGCTACAAAGCCACAGACATTGAACAGAGGAAAAGAGTCCTGCGCTTCTGACTCCCCTCCCCAGATGATCTTTTTAAGTTTGAAAAGCACATGAAGTAGATCAAAGTGTTGTCAGACCATTTACCAAACATGC
The DNA here is from genome assembly GCA_016801955.1 of Conus betulinus. Lineage (NCBI taxonomy): Eukaryota > Metazoa > Mollusca > Gastropoda > Neogastropoda > Conidae > Conus > Conus betulinus. The sequence continues at coordinate 25,130 of JADBJO010010336.1, forward strand.
TGTATATAAATGGCACTTTGTCCCATCCCAAGGTAAAACCCAAAGCCACGTTAAAAGATATATACTTTTTTAAAATGACAAGAGCATCTTGTTGTTCCTGTCTTGTTTTTAACGAAGCCAGTGTTCCCCCAATCTCCTGACATTTGAAATTTTGGAACATAGAAGACATCTTTGCCTTCCATACGACCAGTCTGAAACATTTGTTGCGTGATGCCACCAAGCCCTGGCACTCCTGACTGCTGAAAGGACAGTGTTCTGTCTCATCACATCCATCCTCACACTCCTGTTTTTGATTGCAATGCAAGTGGCTCTGGAATTTGGAATAATGCTGTGCCGAGCAGTTAAACAAACCGTTGGACAGCATTGAAGGCTGATCATTCACTGACAGAACTCCAAAATACATTTTGAGGTGGGCATGAATGTCCCATTTGAAATGAAATAGTATTTGAAGTTGCGAGGTGACCAAGACGAGAGCGGGAGAAAACCAGTCAATACACACACGTGAAACACGTGGATGAGATGAGTTTGATGGTTTGTACAACAGTTTTATTTTCCTGTCCTCAGAACAGGGGTGAAGCTGGTATGTCTGATGAATACTAATCATGATGACACTTCTGGAAGGAAAGGTTAACACTTCACTGATGAACATCTCAGGTAGACTGGGTACTATGATATAGCCTCTCTCTTCAGAAACGTATTGTATGATTAACTTATTGCTCTTTACTGCTGTAATATCAATTTGTACGTTAGGCTTGTTTGCGTTTCTTATTTCAACATAATTTGACGCAGAATGATAGAAAATGTTTTCAAGAGAATGACGATCGCAACTTATACATGTCCCTCCTGTCACTGGACGCACACATGTGAACCACGTTCCGTTAGTGCAGAAGTATGAAAGTCGTTGTAACTGAACGCGCAGAATCAGTCCTGATGGTGCCTGTATCCGTAGTTTACAAAGCATTTTGTCACGACATATTCCAAGGAACGCAAGGATTCAGTAAGTTTTGTGTTCCTGTAAGGGTACATGAAGATTCATTAACGTGCAGGATTGTTTACATTTTTTTTGTTGTTTGGCTTAGGAGGTAATCTACGCCTGGGCAGACATTGGTGACATTCAAAGAAGTAGGAACATTGTTCATGTAGATGTAGTTATCCCTCCAACGATCCTGGATCTCTTCAGACATGACCAAATCTCTCTCTCTGTCTGTCTGTCTGTCTGTCTGTCTGTCTCTCTCTCTCTCTCTCTCTCTCTCTCTCTCTCTCTCTCTCTCTTTCCGCGCGCGCGCCGTATGTGTGTGTATGGGTGAATGTGTGTGTGTGTGCTGCGTGCGTGCGTGCGTACGTGTGTGTGTGTGTGTGTGTGTGTGTGTGTGTGTGTGTGTGTGTGTGTACTGGCCTTACAGTTCTATGGCTACACATTTGACGTTATTTCAAAATACTTACTTTATTAGATCGAAATTATGTACCTATGTCTTTACAACAGCGTTCTTTATCACATCTGTTTGACAATGTAATGAAACGTGTCATTTAATTTGATTTGCCACTTAAAAAGCATGTGATATAACGTTGTTGTGAGTTCTTGGATTTTTGTACCTTGCTAGCACCTGTGTCCCAGAGCTGCACAAAGCGACCATTGCCTTGTGTCGTTGATGTTCCTATCTGTGTGTCTGTAACATACAATATTATCTCAAAGTCATTTTGGAAAGAATGTCTGACTATGCACTTAGAAGTCGCAGTTGTTAGACACAGGTACGGTCTTAACGTTCGAATAAGACGATGCGTTAAAACGATTATTGGATGGTTGAGCAAACTGTTAAAACTTCCTTCAATGTGCGTCTGCAGACAGATCCTTCGTGTACCTCACTGTAAGTTCGCATCTGTGCATGATAGAATTTTCCATCTAAATTTGCCTTTAAAGGACCCTTGCAGGAAAAAAAGAAAACCCTGCTGTTGTGAAGCTCTGGTAAATCAAAACTCTTTCTACCTTCAGGGGAATGGGTCTCATCCAGATCATGACCCTGAGATGCTCTTCTGTTGGCATAGTTTTTTTTTTTTTTTTTTCGATGATGTCTGGATTCAAACTTGCACCTTTTGAATGGGTGGGTGTCTCAGTGCATTGCCTTTACAAGAAAAAAAATAATGTCTTACCCACATCGTAATCACACATTTGTTCTAAGTCAAAATACAAAACAAAACAAAACAAAACAAAAACCTTACGCCTGTGAAGTGTACTTATGGTGCTCCTCAGTCAAATCCTATTGAAACTGTGTTCAGCTGCCTCTGCCATGGCTGTGTGAGGTTCTGGTCCTCTTCCCACCAGACACTGCGAGCTGTGGCATGAGAACATAGGCTGACGATCCCACAACCGTCC
>JADBJO010010336.1:32500-73778 GCA_016801955.1 Conus betulinus
CTGAAAATCGATTAAACAACCGTTATAAACCGTTATTTTGTCGTTATTTCTTATCTATGGGGGGAATTAAATGAAATTTAGTGTATAGAAAGATTATCACATACAAATGGCACTTCTATATAGTGGTTCAAAATTTGACCATAAAAAACCGTTATTCTTGACATATTGTCCGATTTGGATTAAATTTGGTGTGTAGACAGGCTTTAGCCCAGTGAGGACTAAAATACCAGTTTCAAAAGTGTACATCAGTTAAATAATCGTTAAAACCGTTATTTTGCCGTTATTTCTTAAATATTGGTGGGGTTTGATATAATTAGGTATATAGAAAGGTTATCACACTCAAATAGCATTTCCATATGGTGTTTCAAAATTTTACCGTTAAAAATCATTATTCTTGACATATTGTACGATTTGGATGAAATTTGGTAGGTACACAGGCTTCAACTCAGTGAGGACTAAAACATCAGTTTCAAAAGTGTAGGCCTACCTCAAAATTTAACGTAACGATACCGAACAAGGTAAACTGGGAGTACGTTTATATGCTTTGCATCTTGTTATTAGTTCAAACACTGCTGAAGTATTCGTGTCTGATGCAATGAAGTGCAATGTATGGTTTTAAGTCTGTGTTATTGCATTTCTGCATATACGTATGTGGCTACGTCTTTTGTTTGTTTGTTTATCTGATGCAATGATTTGCAATGCACGATTTTTAAGTATATGTGCGATTACATATCTGTCTATGTGTATGTGGCTATGTCATGTGTGTGTGCGTGTGTGTGTGTGTGTGTGTGTGTGTGTGTGTGTGTGTGTGGTTATTGTTGCTGCTGATATCAATTGTTGCTTTTGTTCTCGTGAATGTTTTTTTGATAATCATCTCTTCAGACTGATTTGTGGATGAAATGTGTTGTCGTAGTAAAATGCGTACTTTTTTCATCTTTACTGTAGTTTTGGTTATGGAAAACAGGACCTTCATCGCACAAAAGAATAAACGTAACCTACCTCTTGGATATTCACACCCATGGGAATCATAGTTTCATACCTTTTGACAGGTACAGCTGACTGATACAATCCACCAGAGGCCATAAATCACCGGGCCCATACATCACTCCTGTCTCCATGTGATTTACAATCTTCCGCCTGCATACCTGCCTACCTGCCTGCCTGCCTCTCTCTCTCTCTCTCTCTCTGGTGTGAGTGGCCTCCCTTGTTCGGCAACCGGCAAGACGTATTTCAACCGCTCCGGTAAATTTCTATGTGTATCAACTGTAAGTCGTTCAACATGCCTGTTGAAGGTCTCCCATCCACCGTAGAAGCCACACTCAGTGCTGTGCTGGAAGGAATGTTTTGTCAACATTCAAATAGAGGGCAGAGGAAAACAAACTGTCGTCGTTCTACAGTTCACTTCGAGTTCACTTGGAGAGGGAGAGCGCATGCGCGGAAGTCAACACCGCTGGAAATTTTCTCTGTCACGGGAATAAAGAAATTAAGATATTAGCCTCAAAATTAAGACACTAAATTGTAGACAATTAGAGCGCTAAACATCTGGCTGCTGAAATTGAAGGTAACTTTGTTTCTCCACCACAAATATTAGTGTAATACCGAGGAGAAGTTCGACCGACTCGATGTAAAACAAACTCCGCCATATTGAAAGCGTGAGCTCGTCAGACTATCGACGTTCATAAACTTTGGTAAACAGAAATATTGCTTAGGTGAAGCTCCTACCAAGCCATCACGTCGTAAATGAAGTGATTGAAAAATGACTGTGTTAACAGCAGGTGTGTTTCTGCTGTTATGTTCTGTGTGTACACCTTGTGCTGGGAGCTGGTGAACGCCATTCTTCGCAAACCCGTACCCCTTGCAGCAGCATGCAGGAACGTTAGGGAAGCCCTGAGAACCGGCCTTCGACACAGACAGGTCTGTGCTGTTTTGTTGCTCTCGTTGATGCTAGCTTCAGATGCAAACCCAGGTCCACACCCAAAAAAACTTTTTCCCCTGTGGGGTACGTGAAAGGAATGTGTCATGGAGTGACCTGGGCATCGCTTGTGACGACTGCAGTGTATTGTATCACAAGAGTTGCATTGAACTCTGTACAGCCGACTTCAGCCTTCTGAATAGACCCGGTGTCAACTGGATTTCCATAAATGTGACAGTACAAACTGTAGTACTACTTTCACCTTTCAGAGCTACTCTCTAAGCACGTCAAACTTCTACCACCCCTTGTCAAACCACAGTATTGGCCCACTCAACTCGTCAAACCACTTCAGTCCCCTGAAAACCAGCAGCCCTAGAGGCTGACAAGGAGATAGGACAGCAAATGAGTCTTCCGGAAAAACCGTCCATAGTCCATAGTTAGATGGCCCACTGAATGAGTCGCAGAGTCCCAAAAGCCGCCAGCAAAACCGGTGAAAGGAGAGGCGCAAAGGAGAATGACAAAAGTGACGGCACTTCTAGATCTTTGTTCGAAGCAACCAAGAAGCAGAACCTCTGAATCTTAAACCTAAATTGCCACAGTATAGTCAACAAGAGAGCAGAGTTCATAGCCTTGGTTGACTACATCAAACCGGATATGATCTTTGGATCAGAGTCATGGCTAAAGACAGGCATAGGGGCAAGCGAGGTCTTCCCAGAAGAATATGAACCATATAGGGAGGACAGGACAACACTAGCTGGAGTCGATTCATCATTATACACAAAAGCTTTACCTCATCAGCCGTACCTGAACTAAAAGGAACTTAAGTGGAAAAGATTATCTATACTCAGAGTCTAATAAGTTCACACTTACTGAAATATTTCGGCTGGGCCACAACTAGCCTTCATCAGTCAACTGAAGCAATAAAGGGAGCTGCTGGTTGAATATGTCGTGAGTTCTCAAAGGAAGGCGAAGGAGGCCATTCAGATAAAAACAAGAAGACCCAGCCTCAGCAGGGATGGGGGACTTGAGTTATCTCCCATCTATGACAGCATCTTACGACCTGTGGTGAACTCTAACTTACCTCTAGTGAACTCAGGCTCATATCCTGCAGCTATTGTGAACTCTGCTGCAGTGAACTCGAACTCACGACGCATTCAACCAGCAGCTCCCTTTATTGCTTCAGTTGACTGATGAAGGCTGGTTGTGGCCCAGCCGAAATATTTCAGTAAGTGTGAACTTATTAGACTCTGAGTATAGATAATCTTTTCTAATTATGAATCCAGAGTCTGGGAATTTTTATGGTAAAAGGAACTTGTGAGATGGTCTGGGCAAAAATCAAACTCAAAGTAAAGAGTTGTTAGCTGGGTGCTTCTACATGCCACAACGCTCTAGCAGTGACTTGATAGAACTAGATCAGACATAACAGAAGGTTGCCAGAAACTCCAAACAGAAGCAGATCCTGCTTGCAGGTGACTATAATTGTCCGGACAACGATTGGAACACAGCTACTGTGAACCCAGATCGCCAGATCCAGCAGGACCTGATAGACTTGACAGCAGCAGCACAGCTCACACAGGTGCATGACGAGCCCATGCAGGAAAACAACACATTGGACCTTGTCTTCACAACGAATCCTCCCTCCTGAAGAGCACTGCTTCAGTCCCAGGAATATCAAAACATGAGGCAGTAGTGACAGACTTTGATATCCAGCCACAGCGAATGAAGAACAAACCTAAACGTCGCTACTTGTATTCTAGAGCAAATGGGGAAAATCTGAACGCAGGGATAGGGCGTATTACAGAGAGGATAAAGAAAATGGACGAGGAAGGAGCCAGCATAGACGACATGTGGACTGACTTCAAGACGTCGCTGCTCTCAACCATGGAAGAAAACGTCCCCTCATACATTCAACGGAGAAACCACGCTACCCATGGATCAACAAGAGGTCAAACGCCTGCTCAGAAAGAAGAAAAGACTGTATAGCAGGCCAAGAAGACTGGAAGATGGGAGGACTACAGATTTTTCCAAAAAGATTGCAGGAGACGGATGAGAGCTAAAGAGTGGGAGTACATAAACAACACAATAGAAGAAGGACTCCAGAATAACAACACAAAGCCCTTCTGGAACTACGTCAAGCCTAGACGCCAAGACATTGCTGGTGTGGCACCATTGAAGAAAGGCACGACCCTCCAGAGTGATGGCACGACCAGGACACAAATCTTGTTGGATCAGTTCAAATCTGTCTTCACACCAGATGACGGACACACCACTTCCTAAGATGAATGGGGCACCCTTTCAAACTTTGGATGAGCTCATCATTGACGCAAACGGAGTAGCCAAGCTGCTGAAGAACTTGAATCCAGCAAAGCAGGTGGACCAGATGGAATACCGAACAGGATCCTTAAGACCTGCGCTGATGCCATCGCTCCTGCCTTGACCTGCATCTACAGGCGTTCCATACATACGGGCCAGTCACCAGAGGATTGGCTGTCAGCAAACATATCGGCGATTTTCAAGAAAGGAGACAGAAATAAGGCAGAGAATTACTGGCCAGTTTCCCTAACTTCAGAGGCCTGCAAACTTCTGGAACATATCATCTATCGTCACCTTCGGAACCATATGGAGAGGCACAACATACTGACAGACAGAAACCACAGCTTCAGATCTGGCTACTCCTGTGAGACGCGGCTGATTACCACAACGCACGATCTCTTCGAGTCCTACGATGCCGGGAAGCAAACCGATGTGGTGATACTGGACTTCAGTAACGCCTTTGACACGGTACCTCACAAAAAGTTACTCCACAAACTCGATCATTATAGATGGAATACGAGGACCTATTCTTAAATGGCTGACCGATTTTTTGACGAAAGGGAGGATGCGAGTGGTACTGGAGGGAGAGGTATCAGGTGAGGTAGCTTTCGAATTGGGTGTCCCCCAGGGAACAGTGCTGGGGCCATTACTCTTCCTGCGCCACATCAATGACCTACCGGTAGTAGTGAAGTCAAGAGTACGACTCTTCGCTGAGGACTGCCTACTGTACCGCAGCATCGACACCCTTCAAGACCACATCACCCTGCAGGAAGACCTGAGAACACCTTGAGGAGTGGGCCAAGAGATGGGGGATGCGCTTCAACGCACAGAAATGTTACATCCTGTCCTCCCTGAGCAAGTCTGCCTACATGCACAGCCTCAGTGGAGTCTTTTTGAAACAGGTTCAGCAAAACCCGTACTTAGGAGTGCTCATCTCAGATGACTTAAAATGGAGACAACACATTGCCAATATTGCTCGAAAAGCCGGACCAACAGTGGGCTTCCTACACTGGAATCTCAGAATTGCCCAAAGGAGTGCAGGCGCCTGGCGTACATCGCACTGGTGAGATCCAGACTAGAGTATGCAGCAACAGTGCGGGACCCATATTACCAACCAGACATCGAGAAGTTGGAAAAGGTACAGAGACAGGCAGCACGCTTCATCACAAAGGACTATAGGTCCAGGGACCAGGTTGCATAGCTGAATGCTGCGGGATTTGAATCTCCCCCTGCTGGCTGATCGTCGCAGACAGGCACGACTAGGCCTGATGTTCAAGATAGCAGGAAATATCATCACCGCCATTCCCCCTCAAACTTCCTGACCCCTGTGAGTGCTGGCCACAGATGGACACGACTCCCCAAATATGAGGACTTCAAAGTCTCAAATATCACCGAACACCGGGTGGTCAGAAACACTTGCGGCTTTCAAACTACCTGTCTGTAATACAAGACAGTACACTCTCTCCTTCGTGCGGACAGTGATGGACTGGAATCATCTAGAGGAAGATATTGTCAGTGCAGGTTCTGTCAGTGCATTTACATTAGCACTTGGCAGATCAACATCGCCTGCCTACTAGCATCTTGACAGCAGTAGAGTTTTTAGCCAGATTTTTTTTTAACCTGTAGATACCTGTTGTGGCTACTCACTGAGACTTAAACCCAATGGAAGATTGTTAGGACAAAGTGGTGGCTTTTTTAAACTGTTTTTGTGGTCTCCCTGTTCTGTTGTGCTTATAGCCGTTGATTGGCTTCTGCGACGTACTTATCCAGATCCAGATCCAGATCCAGAGTACCGAACAGCCCCCTGCCCACACAAACTCAGGGCCACAGCATTGCGTATCGTTGCAAGTGCCCGTCACAGCTGAACAGAGATAGGCACAGAGCAGAGACTACAGAAGCAACCAAAAGAAAAAGGCGAGTGTCAGTTTATGTTCTCTGTCCGGTTTATTTTTGCCGGCACCTTCTAGTGTATTTTACCACGTTAACAGAACCAGCGAATGTCGTGTTCCATGTGATGAGATTTTCGAGAGTGACAACCACCTCCCTCTGTCTGTAACCCAGCCTGCAGATGAAACATGGCACAGTGACAAGCAAACAGAGATTGATTTAGAACAGTGTGACAATCTGCCACAGCTGCACACGATGAAGTGTCGGTCTTGGATTTGGGTTCAGTGAAGCCAACCGCTGATCAAGACTGTGTTGACAAATTCTGTGATGTGGTTTGTGATCAAGACAGGCCTCCAGCAAATGACCAACAGAACAACCCCAGAGAAAAACGTGACTCTCAGTGACATTATGTCATACTTACAAGGAATGTTAAGAACATGGAAAGCGTTCATTCTGTTGACAGAGAGAATGTGCAACTGACATCCAGCGGCAATTCAGAGGACAGAAATCTTGTTGGCAGTGGATAAACTTTTTGGAAGTCTAAATGACAATCACATCTGTATTCGATGTTTGTTAATTATTTCCGTGATTTGGTTTCCTCATCGCGATGTTTGTTTTCTGACATTTATGGTTTGTGTGCATTTGTTGATCTTCATTTTCGAACAGCCCCTCCCCCACCGTAACGCCGGCATGAGAGTGGGCTTTGTAACCTTACCTCATTAAATCGTTCTTCCTTCCTTCTCTCTCTCTCCTCTCTCTCTCTCTCTCTCTCTCTCTCTCTCTCTCTCTCTCTCTCTCTCTCTCTCTCGCTGTGTGTGTGTGTATGTATATGTGTGTGTGTGTGTGTGTGTGTGTGTGTGTGTGTGTGTGTGTGTGTGTGTGTGTGTGTGTTCGTGCGTGCGTGCAAAAGAAAACAACGTTGTGTTCATCGTGTGTATGTGAGAAAGCGCGAATTGAATATGTAGACCAGTACTGTTGAATATCTGTGCACAGCTTCACATATGAATTACTGTAGGTCTAAGGTCTTGCCCTTGTTCCGCGCGCGTGTGTGTGTGTATGTGTGTGTGTGTGTGTGTGTGTGTGTGTGTGTGTGTGTGTGTGTGTGTTGTGTGTGTTCGTGCGTGCGTGCGTGCGTGCGTGCGTGTGTATGTGTGTGTGTGTGTGTGTGTGTGTGTGTGTGTGTACATGCGTGCGTGCGCACGTGATAGTGTGTATCTATGTGCATTCTTATGTGTTGAAGGTTTAGGAAGGAGACAGGAGGAAAGCAAAGAGAAACAAAAAACCTATTTCTATAAAAGTTGCATAGAGTGCAAGCATCTTGAATTACACCATTTGGCTAATAGTGGGTAGGTTCTTTCAGAACGCAGCTGTACAGTGGAGACCGACTCCTCCATTTAACTGACTTGCGAAAACCCTGCCAAACTCAATCATTCTACAAGTCTGACAAGAAACAGAGTGGAAGTATGCTGACTGTAAAAAGATCATTGTTCATGAAACATTAAGGCCGTTGCCAGTCACCATAGAACATTGTGAATAATCACGGTCTCTGAAAAGAAGATTGTCGATTTCATGATTATCGGATGAAGTATCCTTGGGACTGCTTTTAGTCAGCTTCCCTGCCAATGAGCTCCTATTGGATACATATGGAACTGTCAGAACTTGTGCCTAAGTTCGTGGTCGTTTGGTATGTGTTTGTGAAAAGTTTTTTCGATAAAATGTAAATTATAAAATCTGAATAGAGGGCTTTAAAATGTGTTGAGTTCACCCACTTGTGCCTTGGCCCGCCAGGTCATGAAAAGTGTCACGCCAGGCCATGAAAAGTGTCACACACACACACACACACACACACTTACACGCGCGCGCGCACACACACACACACACACACACACACACACACACACACACCACACCATACTACTACGCTGATTAAATGGCTAGAGAAATAAACCAATCAATTCTGTCTTGTTAAAGTGATAAATACTATCTTTACAACTGATTGACTGCCCTCTTAAATCACCCGGATTCAAATTTCAGGATTAATGGTGTTCGTGTCCTCATGAAAGGCAAGTCTTTCACAAAAATCTGAAAACAGTGTTCACATTTCAAGTCAGAACATCGAACACTTTACAACACTTTACATTTACGAAATACTGTGCACATGAGGAAAAGTCTTTCACAAGTTTAGAGTGTAGACCTATGGTAGTCTTTCAGCCGAACCTGATCAGATTCAGCAGCGAGTGAGTAATCCAGTGCATGCGCAGGTATGAGTATTGTTCATGTGGACCACGTGACATTCAGAGGATCAAGATCAGGTGGTGATGGCACACCTCACCAGCAGATTTGTTAGGCACAGTTTGACGATCTATACGTTGACAATCAGCTGTAAAGCTGTAGACGTTTGACGATAAGTATGTGACAATGGACTGTAAAGCTGAGGAGGTTTGACAATATATACCTTGACAATGAGTTGTAAAGCTGAAGAGGTTTGACGATATGTACGTTGACAATGAGCTGTAATTCTGTAGCAGTTTGACGATACAAATGTTGACAATGAGCCGTAAAGCTGAAGAGGTTTGACGATATATACGTTGACAATGAGCTGTAAAGCTGAAAAGATTTGACGATATGTACGATAACAATGAGCTGTAAAGCTCGAGAGGTTTGACGAAATATACGTTGAAATAAGCTGTAAAGCTCGAGAGGTTTGGTGGCCAAAGCACAGAACCTTGGTGAATGTATCTCCCCCAGTTGTCTTCTTCCAGAATAGCTTTGAGTGCATCCTGTAGGACCCAGGTTCTTGGTTATAATCAAGGGGGATGGACTGCACTCATGAATCCGCACTCTCCTTCCTTGTCTCCCATTTCAAGCTTGCCAGAAAATGAGCATAGTCACTGGGGAACAATCAACTTTCCACTTCCATCACAGGACGACAGTGTATCCCAGCCTGGGAGAGCATGTGCAGTCAAGAAGTTTGGCATGATGTTTCCAACGGAATTGATGCTGATGACGGTTGCACACGCACTGCAGGCCACCCATGGCAGTCACCACATTCTCTGGGGAATTGTTCATCCTGCCATTTGCACGTGTTGTGCAGGGATGTTCATGACATCGGTATCATTAGTGGCCATGCGATTCTTTTCAAGTTCAGATTCCCCCACCACCTGTATTGCCACATTGCCACATTGCCACACACACACACACACACACAAACACACACACACACACACACACACTCACAAACATGCACGCATGTTCTTTCTCTCTCTCTGTCTCTCTATCTCTCTCTCTCTCTCTCTCTCTCTCACTTACACACACACACGTAGGGAAGAAAGGCCTTTACTGTATATGTGTGAACGATATTACGATGAGGGAAATGGAATAGAAAACATGTTTTGTATGCTAGCATCAACAGTATTAATATTATGAGTTTTAAAAACAATAATATCTATACCAACTTTACGCTCATAAGGAAAACCTACTAAGAAGTACTAATGTATAATTAAGATAGAATTCTGCATGTACATACTGTCATGGAAGAATGTTTGGTTGCAGTCATGGTAAATTTTGTTCTAATTATATAAAATTGATCGACTTTTTGTTGCGTACTCATGTGGATAGGCTGATGGCCTCACATTAAAGTCACGAGTCACGAGTCACGAGTCACGGACCACGTGGGCTACATGGGAACAGGACATGCTGGCACTGTCGTTCCAAGCAGGGAAAGACAAACACACAGATTATGGCACTTGTTCGGCAGTGCTCAGTGTACTCTCCCTTGGTGCACATTCAGGCTGTGCCAGGGCCACACACCTCTACTGTTGCCAGATAGCCTGCAACAGACCTAAGTTCTCCACCAGGCGGCATGGCTTGACCATCTGTGCTGACTGTGAGTTATTTACCATCATCTCAACATCCTTGGGCCTTAACTAACATTTCCCACTATTGAAATGGATTCATACTCACTGTCTGTCTGTCTGTCTGTCTGTCTGTCTGTCTCTCTCTCTCTCTCTCTCTCTCTCTCTCTCTCTCTCTCTCTCTCTCTCTCTCTCTCTCTCTCTCTCCAGAACTGGGACACAATGCAAATATTTCAAAAATAAAATCCCAGTCTTCAAATGAAAAATCTATAAATGAATGGTTTGATCATTTCAAAACTATTTAGAAAAAAAAAACAACAAAAAAAAAAAAAAAAAAAAAAAAACACACACACACAAGAACACATAACTGAAAGCAGCTTCGTTGAAGACAAAGACGACAATGTGATGGACCAGACAGTATCTGAAGACAATGACGACAATGTGATGGACAGGACGGTATCTCAAGACAATGACGACAATGTGATGGACAGGACGGTATCTGAAGACAATGACAATGTGATAGACAGGACAGTATCTGAAGACAATGACGACAATGTGTGATGGACAGGACGGTCTCTGAAGACAATGACAATGTGATGGACAGGACGGTATCTCAAGACAATGACAATGTGATGGACAGGACAGTATCTGAAGACAATGACGACAATGTGATGGTCAGCACTGTATCTGAAGACAATGACGACAATGTAATGGACAGGACAGTATCTGAAGAAAGTTTGTACCTGGCATTAGAAAGCTAAAGAACGGTATGTCAGCTGGCCTAACTGGACTTATTAGTGAGTGATTAAAATTTCGATGATTTGACTGTTAATTTCCCACTAGCACTCAATGACTATCTGCTAGAAATAGAGCAAAAAGCAAAATTCCTTTATCTAAGAAATGTCATCTCCATGCTCCATGATGTGAACACTTACCGTGGTATCTCCTTATGTGACATAAGTACCATTTTACATAGTTCAGTTAATACTAACAGATTACAAGAATAATTAAGCCAGGTGACCATCAACCCGAATTTAAGATGGGTATTCAACAGTTGACCATATCTTTACTTTGTTTGCTGCCATGCATACACAATTTGCCTTTAACAGAAAGTTGTTTGTCCTTTTCCTCTGGGCTTTGAAAAGGCATTTTGGACTTTGAAAAGGCATTCGATTCTCCATCTAGAAGGTTACTGTGGCCAGTTCTGATCAAGATCGGATTTAAGAGTAAGTTGTCTTGTTGTGTTAAAAGCATGTACATGTAATGTGTGACAGAGTAAAGGTAAGAGTAAGGTCTGGGGCATCACTGATGCGTTGAGTTAAGCAAGATGATGCTTGAGTTCCTGTTTTAGTTTTTTGTTTGTTTGCTAATGAACTGGCTGTGGATATAATTGAGAATGGCCTTCATGGAGTAACGTTTGACATCTTAAAACTGTTTATCCTACTTTTCGCTGATGACATTATTCTATTGCCTATAACAGTAGTTGGTTTACAAAGGTAGTTTAAACAAATTATGCAATGCTGCGAGTAAATTAAAATTAACACGGAGAAAACTAATGTTATTGTTTTTTGAAGTGTGTGTGTGTGTGTGTGTGTGTGTGTGTGTGTGTGTGTGTGTGTGTGTGTGTGTGTGTGTGTTTGTCAGCAAGTGAAAAATCGTCTTATGGGAAGGAGAGAATTTAAACAGTAAATGTGTGCAAGTATATTGGAATTCATTTCTTGACAAGACTTAGATTTAGTTTTGCTTGCCTAAGTTTAGCTAGCTAATAAAGGAATAAAACAGTTATTCTTTTGCTTTATATATCATGTGAATTAGATTGTAATGCTTTCAGTGTCTTTGGTAAACTGATTCCCAGATTCAGCCAATGCTACAATGTGCTGCAAAAATATGGGCTTTTGAAATAGAAATAGAAACAGTGCATTTGTTTGCATTGAAACGCTTTCTTAATGTCGACAGTCGAACGCCAAACGATCTTATATATGCAGAACTAGGCAGATTTCCGATTTACCTCAATTCATGGATGAAATCTCCCCAGTGAGTGCAATCTTGCCTTTGGTTGGGGAGCTTGCGTGTCTCTATGACCCTGAGAGCTATGCTGGCAGGAGATTCGTCTCCTGGTAGGGCCACCCAAGCCAGACAGGTCAAAGGGTAGAGACCAGACAAAGAGCACTGAACTGGCCCTCCAGGCTGGGGGTTTGAATTGGGCTAACAACCAGGTCCTAGAAAACAAACTTTTGTTACAGAAACCACAATGACATTCTCTGAGAATAGCATGGTTGGGAAGAGAGTCCTCTCTAACAGAGCCCATGACGCGAGCTGGTGAAAGCCTTCAGGAAGCCAGTGCGCCGACAACTCTTCTGACGACCAAAGCCAAGACCAGGATAGGGACCTGGAACATCAGAACCCTATACGAAACTGGAAAAAAAAAACAGCACAAGTGAGTAGTGAGATGCACAGGTACAATGTAAAGATCCTTGGCCTGTGCAAGACTAGATGGACAGGAAACAGGAAGAACAAGGTTGACAAGTGGGAGACACCATTATCTACTCTGGACGAGAGAAGAGACCAGCCACACACGCACGGAGTAGCGCTGCTGATGACACCCGAGACGACGCAAGCAATGCTGTCCTGGGAACCAGTGTCACCAAGGATTCTCACTGCAAGATTCAATTCAAAGGGCAGGAAAACCACCATTTTAAAGTGCCCCCCCCCCCCCCCACACACACACACACACACACACACGTAACAAACCCAGAGGAAAAGGAGGAGTTCTACAATCAACTCCAAACAGTCATGGGTAGAGTGCCGAAGAGAGACCTTAAGATCCTCATGGGAGATCTCAATGCCAAAGTGGGAACGGACAACAAGGCAGAGAGCAGATTATGGGTATACACGGAAAATGAATACAAAATGAACATGGAGAACTGTTTGTGGAATTCTGTACTTTCAACGACATGGTCATCGGAGGCACTGTTTCCAACACAAAAACATTCACAAGATGACTTGGAATTTACCTGATGGAAAGACCCAGAACCAAATCGACCACATTACCATCGGCAGAAAACGGCGCAGAAGTTTAGATGACGTGAGAGTGAAACGAGGAGCAGACGCAGCATCAGACCACAACATTGTGTGATAGCTGTGCTAAAGACCAAATTGAAAGCCTACAAAGACCAAGCAGGCCGACTATCACATAAGTACAATGTACACAGTCCGAAGGAGAAAGTAAGAACATAGGAGTTCAAACTGAAACTGAGAAACAGATTCAGCATACTTGACCAACTTGCTGAAGAAACAATCGAAGACCACTGGTGTGGCCTGAGGGAGGTCTGGCAGACGACATGTGAACAAGTGCTTGGAAAGAAGCAAAGAAAACACAAAGAATGGCTGACAGCTGGAACATGGACCCTCATCACAGAGTGGAAGCACCTAAAAGACCCAATCAACCTGACCCTAGACCAAGACCACAAGCAAGACTTACAGGCACACTACTGGGACGTCAACCGCTAAGTTAAGAAAAGTGCTAGACAGAGACAAGAAACAATTCATCCATGAGCTCACAGAAGAGGCAGAAACAGTGGCAGGACAGAGAAACATGAAAAGACTGTATGAGATTACTCGAACACTTTCTGGAAAGACCAGAAACCCCAGTCACCTGGTCAAAGACAAGGAGGGAAACACCATCACAGAGGAGCTGAACAGAGAGCAGGGTGGGCAGAGCACTTTAAAGAGACACTGAATAGACCTGCACCACCTGTCCCCCCCAGACATTCCACCACCAACTCAGTTTCTGGACATCAACACAGGCCAGCCAACCAAGAGATGGAAGTTACCAAAGCCATCAAGTCACTGAAGTCAGGTAAAGCAGCGGGTCCAGACGGAATTTCACCTGAAGCACTGAAAGCAGACATCCAGACGTCAACAGAGATGCTGCATCCACTCCTAAGCAAGATCTGGGAGCAGGAATGAGTACCAGAAGACTGGAAAAAAAGGCCACCTGGTGAAGCTGCCGATGAAGGGGACTTGTCATCCTGTAACAAATGGAGAGGGATTATGCTGCTGTCCATCCTGGGGAAGGTGCTGGCCAAAATCATGCTAGAGAGACTAAAGACCGCCCTAGACAAGACCCTCCACCAAGAACAAGCTGGATTTCGCCAAGACAGATCATGCACGGACCAAATTGCCACCCATTAGAATATTCATCGAGCAGTCTCTGGAGTGGCAGGCCCCCTTGTACGCAGTATTTGTGAATTTCCAGAAGGCATTTGACAGCATCGACAGAGATACCATCTGGAAACTCATGCACCACTATGGCTTCCCACCCAAGTTTGTTGCCATCATCCAACAACTCTACGAAGATGCCACATGCCAGGTCGTCCACGATGGGAAGCTAACGAAGCCCTTCACTATACAAACCGGCGTCTGTCAGGGGTGTCTGCTATTGCCGACAATTTTCCTGATGGTCGTTGACTGGATAATGCGGCAGTCTACAGACGGCAAGAGGACAGGAATCCAGTGGACTTTCACCAAGCAACTGGAAGACCTGGACTTCGCCGACGACATCAGCCTTCTCTCCCACAAACAGCAAGACGCACAAGAGAAAGCTGTGCGGGGTAGCAGAAGAAGCAGGAAAGACGGGCCTCCAAATCAACACAAAGAAAACAGAAGCCATGAGAGTCAACAACCAGCGACGAGACCCACTACGACTACAACAGGAAGACATCACTGAAGTTGACAAGTTTGTCTACTCGGCAGTGTGGTCAGCAAAGATGGAGGTACAGATGAGGATATCAAGAGCCGCATCATAAAGCAGGCACACTTTACTACGCTACGGCCTATCTGGAATTCCTCTTCCCTCTCACTCCACAACAAGATCAGAATCTTCAACTCAAATGTGAATCTGTCCTTCTGTATGGTTCTGAAACGTGGCGAACAACAAAGACAAACACCCACAAACTCCAAACATTTATCAACAGATGTCTGCGAAACATTATGGACATTAGATGGCCAGATGTTATTGCCAACACAGAACTGTGGAACAAGACCAAGCAAGTTCCAATAGAACTAGAAATCAAAAAACGGAAGTGGGGATGGACTGGCCACACTCTTAGAAAGTCTCCATCCAACATCACAAGACAAGCCCTTGAACAATGTTCTTTTAACTGGATTCTAATGATAAGAAGACGTGGGCTACGTATGTTCGTAGTTGTTTAAATTCTTATGGATTTTCGTTTGTCTGGGGTATGAGATAACCAGATATCCAAAATATATCATGACATTTTTTGGCAAGGAATTATTGACTGAAGATGGCAGGGACGGCATGATCACATATATAATAGCGATGGACTTTGATATTACAGGCTCTTTAAAACCACTCGTTTGAGAGCACCATATAGTGAGTTGAAAATCTGCAGGTATAGAAAACTTGCATTGACCAAGTTTCGACTTGGTGCGTCTAGCATTGCTAATCATTGCTTCAGATATAGTATCAGAAATGAAAATATACTTATCTGCCATCTGCGCAACATTGGTAGAGAAGATGGATTACACTTTTTATTTTGCTTCCCTACCCTGCTTGTTTGTCCATCTAGAAGCCAGAGGTCTGCTTGTGCTCCTAGAAACAGAGGTCTGTTTGTGATCCATCTAGAAGCCAGAGGTCTGCTTGTGCTCCTAGAAAACAGAGGTATGCCTGTGCTCCATCTAGAAGCCAGAGCTCTGTCCCTTGAGACAATACCGGAAGCGACAGAGAGCGATGTTAGCCAAAAGATCCAGTAATTCTTCTGCTGGCATGCTAAGATGATTTGCTTACCTTCTGC
The DNA here is from genome assembly GCA_016801955.1 of Conus betulinus. Classification (NCBI taxonomy): domain Eukaryota; kingdom Metazoa; phylum Mollusca; class Gastropoda; order Neogastropoda; family Conidae; genus Conus; species Conus betulinus. The sequence goes on from JADBJO010010336.1 coordinate 48,283, forward strand.
CACTAGGAACAGTTGATCTGTTGCTGACCACTCCTCTCAGCAGGTGGCAGTGAAGTAGGGGGCATATATCTCATGCAGTATCCTGTCTTGATCGATACTTTGGAGAGAGGAGATTTGTTAGTTGTTGAAAGATCTCACATGGAATGTAAAGCTATAACATATGTGGGAGATCTAGGACTATTTCTGACGGACATACTTGTCACTTGTGAAACAATGAAGGTATATCGGCCGATCCCACAGTACCTTTGAGAAGTAGAAGAAAAGCCAGGTATCACTTTGCAGTTTAAGACCAAATTGTGGCGAGGTACCAGCATGGGCAGGAACTGATCCAGAGTAGCGACCTGAACATGTCAGAATTCTATTAGAGCTAAGAGGTCCAAGTCATGTTCCCTAAGGACTGTGCCTCTTGGCTGCTGTTGCATTTCAACAGTTTGGCCATGGCTCCTCACACTGGGTCCTGGACAATTCCAAGCAGTGCTTAGGATGAAATCCAACTACAGCCTTCTTATTTTGAGAGAACTGGTGCGTGGACTCCTGGGATCACAAAATGCGGCACGTGCACCTATGAGCTGAACTTCCTTCCCTGTGTTGACATGTGTTCTGTCAGGCACAGGCTGACATCTGGTCAATGTCATGGTATCTGTGCAACTCTTTGGGAAACAGAGAAACTGCCATCAGCAAAACACAACCCTCCAGTGAACAAGGATCACCCTGACTCTGCAGGGAACAACAGCAGCACTTCTGGTAACGACTCCCCGATAACGCGGCTAAAAACTGTCATAGCCTGTTGTTGTCGTGGTCTGAGATGTATATGTTATACAAATTTGAAAGCTGGGGCAGCTTTTGTATGACTTCAACCAGCTCTTTCCACGTTCCTGGTCGACCTAAAAGCCGTATCTGTACTTGGAGTAATGCCCGCCTCCTCTCTTGCAGCATGGAGGGCGATGTTGGGGGAAAGACTCTCACCAAACACTTCAGGCAGATGATCAAGGAAGGCATGGAGCTCCCAACAGTTAGGAACTGCACAAGCTCTTCACCACTAGCAGGACTTGCAAAGTTATGGCTGAAGAACCTTCATCTCCAGTGACCCGGTGTCAGTCATGGTAACAGCTGGAGATGGCTGTTTACTGCTTGAAGTAATGGGACTGGTTCAAGGATGTTTCCTTTGGGCTTCTTTAAGTTCACAAATCCTTCAGTGCGAAGAGTCAATTCTTGAAATGCTCAGTCAGTCTTTTCATTTCTGGATCGATAGGCTACCAGTCCCAATACTGGTACCTTGTAAGTCGTGTCTTTATCAGCCAGAATACTCTCATTCATTTATTGATGCTGGGAGAACAATAATCTGTAGGTCTGGTTGGTGACAGGAATTTCCTCAGTTCTGATAGGAAACCAGTAAGATGGTTTTGAGGTAAGTCCATCTCATCGCCTAACTTCCCAAAACCTTGGTAGGAGACAGGAAATGATGGTTTGTGAGGAGTCTGTGTGATAGCCAGACTCCTGTTAGCCTTGGCAAGAGACTGGAAACTTTGGGATGATATTCGAGTACGCTTAGGAACTGCTTTCTTGGGTGATTCGCCAGTCTAAGAAGCTGACGTTTGATGCATTGCTGTTGATTTTTCATCTATCTGGAGAGTTTTCTTTCTTGAAGACAGGTGTGTTGAAACCCTCACCACTGTGCTACCCAGATTCAGATTGGTCATCAACCAGATGTCGCATTGCTCGTCTCCAAACTCTTCTGTAGCTGGTCTACTGGTCTACCTTGCTCGAGCTTCATGACGGCTTTGGTACAGAGGCTACATGACTTGAATTTCATTTGTCACCATGTGTCTGAAAAACATTTGCCAGGCTCGAGCTGGTTCTTTTAACCATTTTTGTCTGTGTGCTTTTCCTGGCGTTTGGCTGTTCGACTCACCTGATGAAGGCTGTTCTTTGTTTCTTTCTAGGTCCCAACAGGCGACCAGAGTTTCCACACAATGTCTTTGATTGGCTCAAACTGGACTTTTTTTTAGGCTAGAACTCTTCCATTTTCTCCATTGCCATGTCTGCAACAAAAAAGAACCCTTTCATAAGTCACTAAATGCAGAATCCGTACATGTATTTGTCAATGTCCAGTGTATTGATAATGATCAATAACACTATTTCTGGAGGTAATCACACTCAGTCACGGACTGTCAACTCCAAGGTTTCCTGCAGACACAGTAAACTCCTTGGTCAGCATGTTCGTCATCGTAAACTTCTGACTGGAATTTATATTGTGTAATCCATGCTGGCACTTTTATGTTACAGCATTGCATCAATCGGTCGTGATTTGTCACGAGCATAGATTTTGAACTTGAACCAGTGCAGATACGTCGACAGCTTTTTTTCTTCAGGATGACTGCCAGACCTTTCCAGGGTAAACAGAGTGTCCTCACTGGCCCTTCATGGCCGCTGTATCTGAAGGATACACAACATTCCCGTCACGACACGACAAAAACAGAACCTCTGGGTCACACTATCGCTTCATTTCCTGAAGTGACGTTTTCAGATGTTTTTCTCTGGTGATGACATGAGCATCCTGACTTCACCTAGAGACACACATTTGTCTTGGAACTCGAAAATGTAGTCTGGGACTGAGAACAGTGCACTGGAGCGTGCATTTATTCACCCAACAAGCACTTAACGGCATTGTAACCAGTCACTCAAAGAAATGGTAACTCCCGCAGTTTGTTGAATACATTCATCCCACTTGTTCTTGGCCTTTCTCAGCACACATTGAGCGGCATACATCAATGCTTGGTTTCACTTTTCCATTTGTTCGTTGGATGAGGAACGATATGGTGTAATATCAGCCTTGTGAATTTGAAGTATTTGACACAGCTTTGAACACCTTCATTTAAAAGTTACGCCCCTGCTCTGTAAAAAAAAAAAAAAAAGAAAAGAAAAAACAACTGCGGAAACTGGTTTCCAAAATGAGGGGAAAACACACACACACACACACACACACACACACACACACACACACACACACACACAAACGCACACGCACACACATACTAACACACTAACACACACACACACACACAGACTCACGCGCGTGCGCGCACGCGCGCGCGCACACACACACACACACACACACACACACACACACACACACATACACACACACACACACACGTACACACACACACACACACACACACACACACACACACACACACACACACACACACACTTATCCACGACAGCCTTTGCTGTCATTTCTCTCTTTGGGACAGGAAGTGGAAGAGACTCAACCCATTCAGTGAACTGTCCACAGTCATGAGGCAGTGGTCATTTCCTCGCGCTGCCCTTGGCAGAGGTCTGATAAAATCTCCCATGGGTGCTCCCTCCTGCATGATACTTCGTCAGGAGTACTTTCCAATGGCCTCTGTTCTTTTTGTTTCTGCTGCGATCGTCACATGTCAACACGCAGGTTTCAAAATCCCTAGATAGCTTAAACCCACAAGACTCTCTCCTTGAGTTTCCCATTGATTCTTTTTATCCCCTCAGAGGCTTCTAATGGAGGGTCATGATGCCACTGGATGGCTGTTCCTAAAATGCTACTGGAACCACAAAGTCTAAGTCCTGTGGGTAGGTATTCCACTTAAATAGTAATCCATTTCTATGCAGAACAAGAACCAATCGGCTCTGGATGAAACTGAGAAACATTCTCCCTCTTTAGATACCATTGAGACTGAGTTCTGAAGATGAGGAATAGATGGATGCAAATGTTTGCCTTTTTGTTTTTGTGTCTCACGAAGCAAATGGAATGTAAATCACCAATACAGGGAAACTTCTAATGAAGATCGCTGAGCATGTTTAACTTCTCATGCCCTTGGTTTCTTGTTTTCAGCTTACACAAACCTTCAAGAAGGAAAATCAATGAAACAATATGACAACAATGAAGGAAATGTCATAGGTACGTTAAGAAGCAGAAGATGCAAAACAAAAAATGCCTGATCTAAAATATCATCCAAACCCTCTGTGGATTACAGATGTACAGACTGGGCAGAGAAACACAAGCCGCGAAAATTTACAACGAGAAAGAAGAAAACTTTGTTCTGATCCAGATATTGAAACAGACATGAGTCCATATCTATCTATCTATCTATCTATCTATCTGAAGACATCAGGGAATTACTCTCGCTGGTTTCCTACAATCGTACAGAAAAACAAACCAACTGACACACCTTCACCACTTGGGTATAGGCTTTAACAGAATACTGAACTTTTGGGAAGATGTTGAGAAGATCGTGCTTAAATGCGGAAAGGGCTGTCTACCATGAAAGCAATCAGATAAATGCATGGAACGGCGCCTTCTCTACTGCTTGTATCAATCAGCTATACTCGGTGCGATTGATTGTAGATTAGGGCTCAGAACACTGTCCTAGAATATTTGTAAATAAAAAAGAATTCGAAATGGAACTGTGAGACTGACCTTGGGATTTACAAAGGACACACCAATTGAAAATACGTGTTACTTGCTTTATCTTCTTTCAATGCGGGTTAGACACATATTAGATTAGGTGAAGGCATATTTGAGAACACTTGAAAATCCCCCAAACCACTTCATGAGGAAGTCAAGAAAACAAAAGGCACGCGCCTAGGATGTGGGGAATGTTGGATTGGACAAGCAGAAGACAGCTTGTGTTCTAGTTACCAGAGCTCAAATAAACTAAGGACTGAGAAGAGTATCCTGATAAATCAGAAACCTTTACCAAACCGCTGTCGCATCAGAGCGTGGAAAACACTGCAAGAATGCCCAGAGGGCAAGACCAATGAAGAAATTCAGATGTAAGTGGAAAAATTCGGCAAAAAGAAGATGTTGTTATATACACTGATGGTTCAGACACCGGCGGTAAGTCAGGCTGGAGATCCACACTGAAGCAAAATGGACAGAAAATCAAGGGAAACAGTGGTGCATACAACTTAACAACTTCAAGTCTAACAATGGAGGTAGAAGCGCTGACACACGTGCTCCATTGGCTCTCGTCCACAGACAAGCTTGGAACTCAGCAAACTATAATATTGATGGACTCAATGAAGCTGCTTCAAACAGTGGACAATGGAATGGGAAGCCCTGCTTGGCATGAAGTAATGTGCAGTATCCCCTTGGAAGAAAAGCATATGGATGTACTGCCCATGACATGCAGTTAAAGGAAACGAGAGGGCAAACACACTGGCACACATGCACACACACGTGCGCGCACAGATACATGTGCGTGCACACATACGCACATACGCACAATTATAATCATGGCACCGACAATTTCAGGTAGGTACCCAAGGTCTGACCAGCGTGCTGGGCTAATGAACAGGTCAGACAGCTGCTACATTGTGTCCATGAGACCGTTGTAAATCTGTTCACCATGTTTGTTTACTTATTTCTCCATCAAGTTTAAATCCTGCGCACTTTGGTCTCGAGGCTCAGCTTCAGATAGATTAGTCTGCAGTGACATCTCCTGAATGAAATTGAAACTGAAAACTTTAATGCATTTGGTTGTCCTTACTGTCTGTCTCAATGCTTACACCATCTCTGCTGCCTACTTCGTCTATACGACAGACACATTCTGGACAACTGTTCCACTTTAGATGGACTTGGTCATCTAAAAGACAATCTCTATCAAAGGACTAGTCCCTGGAACAAACTGTACAGCCGTTGGTCCTTAGTCAAAGACTCCTAACCTGATCATACGAGCCCCTCCCCCCCCTCCCGCCCCCTTCCCTCACTCCTCCCCACAGAGTCCTGACATGCCTGTGAAGCCCTCCTCTGGCTGGCTCAGATTCAAACTGCCTTGCGTATCCCCAGAACACGCAAGATGGCTGGCAGCTATACTCTGTGCGTGAACCAAGGAACAATCGGGCACATTCTCTGAATGTGGCATAGAACTGTCAGAGATATGCTCAGGATGTACCAGCAAAACAGCAGACACACGCTTTAAATACGCCTTTGGGCTGTCAGGTGCATCCCCACCTGCACCAGAGATCTGGCATGTGATCCTCCTCCCAAGAAACACACGAGAAATTGGATCACTCAGGATATCTGTTTAACTGGCATGCGTTTTAAGGGAAAGCTAGGCAGAAAATGTCCTGCTTGCTTCCTGATACACCTGCAAAAGCAAGGAGTCTGAGATATTCAAGGAATTTTGCTGTCATGAACATTCCAAAACTCTACATGGAGGACACTGGAGTGACTGATCTACAAGACTAGATTCATTCCCAACCTCTTTGGCGTCTCACGTCATGCTTTTGAACTTGGCTCCCCAACAATCAGCTCGCTACCTTGGTCTCCCCCTCCCCCCCTCCCCCTCCCCCCCTATTCCTGAGAGTCTATTGCCTTGGGCTCCTGTCTGTCAGGGTCCTAGCTTCATACACAACCCGGGTGAACTCGTTCCACTGTTTCATCTACTCTGTTGCAGTACCGGCATTCCCCACAAGGCAACCTTTCTGGCTGGACGCCACACCTGCAATGGACAAGGAGTCCAGGAGCATCATGAAGCTATGTGAAGACTGAGTGGTCTGTCCTGATGGTAAACACTCTTCCCAGAAGATGACACTGCACTGTCTTGTGAATCTCACAATACTCAATACTCAACAGTTCTTTGCGGGGTCGTGCATCTCCACTTAGAAACCACCCAAGTGAGTGTGACTGGCTTAGATGTCCCAAGATGAATGGGCCTGTAATAACTTGACTGGCTAACACAGAGACTTCTGCTGACGCTGTCGTAGCTGTGTGAAAGAGACTTGCTGCTCGTTTCCCCAGTATAACATTTTTCCTCATGAGACCATGCTAAGCTATGTCAATGTTGCATAGTTCTCGCTAAATGGTCGATGATATTAACTGAAGAAGAAGGGGGTAACTCTTCCTCCTTTGTTGAAATAACTAGACGCTCATAACTCAACACCAATGCTGCTTATGACAACCATGCCCAGCCAGAACTGACAAAAAGAGCCCACAGAACCAACAGGGAGACATCCCCATCCAATGTTCCGATGGACATTTTGCAAATCTCAGATTCTTTGCAACATCTTTGAGGATTTGGTGAGGGTTCCGGTAAACCAGACAGTTCTGCCCTCATCTGGAGTTCCATCAACATGGTTTTCTGGAATTGTTCAACATGCAATTCNTTAAGGGAAAGCTAGGCAGAAAAATGTCCTGTTTTGCTTCCTGATACACCTGCAAAAGCAAGGAGTCTGGGATATTCAAGGAATTTTGCTGTCATGAACAATTCCAAAACTCTACCATGGAGGACACTGGAGTGACTGATCTACAAGACTAGATTCATCATTTCCCAACCTCTTTGGCGTCTTCACGTCATGCTTTTGAACTTGGCCTCCCAACAGTCGCTACCTTGGTCTCCCCCTCCCCCCCTCCTCCCCCCCTATTCCTGAGAGTCTATTGCCTTGGGCTTCTGTCCGTCAGGGTCATAGCTTCATACACAACCCGGGTGAACTCGTTCCACTGTTCATCTACTCTGTTGCAGTACCGGCATTCCCCACAAGGCAACCTTTCTGGCTGGACGCCCACGACCTGCAATGGACAAGGAGTCAGAGCATCATGAAGAGCCGTGTGAGAACTGAGTGGTCTGTCCTGATGGTAAACGCTCTTCCAGAAGATGACACTTGCACTGTCTTGTGAATCTCACAATACTCAATACTCAACAGTTCTTTGCGGGTCGTGCAAATCTCCACTTAGAACCACCCAAGCGAGTGTGACTGGCTTAGATGTCCAAGATGAATGGGCCTGTATAACTTGGACGGGCTAACACAGAGACTTCTGCTGACGCTGTCGTAGCTGTGTGAAAGAGACTTGCTGCTCGTTTCCCCAGTATAACATTTTTCCTCATGAGACCATGCTAAGGCTATGTCAATGTTCCATAGTTCTCGATAAATGGTCGATGATATTAACTGAAGAAGAAGGAGGGTAACTCTTCTTCCTTTGGTGAAATAACTAGACGCTCATAACTCCAAACCAATGCTGCTTATGACAACCAATCGCCCAGCAGAAATGACAAGAGAGAGCCACAGAACAAACAGGGAGACATCCCCATCAATGTTCGATGACAGTTTGCAAAGCTCAGGATTCTTTCAACATCTTTTGAGGATGTTGAAACCAGACAGTTCTTCCCTATCTGAATGTTCCGGTCAGACATGTTTTTCTGGAATTGTCAACATGCAATTCTTCCCGGAAACTCCACTTTCTGTTGAAAGAACGCACTTTTCTTGGGCTTTAGCTTCATACCATGTTGACAAAAACTTTCCAGCGCTTCCCTCAATTCGGTTCAAATGATCTTGAAAACGATTTCCGTTACCAGTATGTCATCCAGAAAGGCAAGTATGTCTGGCTGCCATGTCTCAGGATGAGGTTCGCCACTCGCCAGAATATCGCTTGCGTGTTGGTAAGCCTCAAACCCATTCTGACTTGTTGAAACGAACCTTTGTTGTTCAGCAATGCTGTTTTCTGTTTGTCCGACTGTTTGACTGTCACCGGCCAGTACACATCTTGCTGCTCCCCATTCACCACACATACATAGAACTCATAGCGCGCAGGTAGGTCACACGTTTGTTTGTCCAACAACTCCAGGTCAACAGGTGGCACACTGCAAGGCATATGTCGGGTGCAAGGTAAAGCAAACACCTCCTGCAGAGGAGAAAAAGGACCAAGGCGCCACACCCGGTGCTGACGTCGACTGCCAGGGGCAGGACAAGAAGGTGGAACTGAAAATGTATCTTAACATACTAATAAATCAAAATCAATACCACTGTTGGTGTTATTACTGACCACGGCTTACGGGTTTGAGTTCAGAATGTCCTCTTTGGTGGGCTACTTACCAAGGCTAACGACCACTATGTACTTGAGACTCTTGACAGCAGATGCCAACCCAGTCAGATGAATTGCCACCGCCCTACTTTAAGTGGTTAGTTATTTATTTGCTTGATGGTTTTGCTTGCTTGCTAAATTACTTAGGTGAAAGTTGAATTGTCAAGAATATGCAATCCTCAAAAAAGAGTATTCACATTTAGTATGGTGTAAATCATATATTTCATGTTTGTCAACTAAAATGTCTTACAGAGTCAGAGTTTCTAAGTCTGGTATGATGTCCCCAGTCTCTGGATACTTGAGAGCAAATTCTGCTTGTTGTGGTCATTATTTTATAGAAAAAGATGTCTGTTCCAACCAGAGCAATTATACTGGTCAGTTTCAAAGACTTGGCAACGACGGATTCGAATATTCGACTTTCTTACCATTCAATGCAATATGAAACATTCTACTGGGGACTACAAGGAATCAAAAGTTTATATCAGATTACCCAGAAGCCGTCTACGCCATGTTGGTATCTTCAACGCGACAAAAATCAGCGTGGAAGTAACATGTTTTGGCACGCTCAAAGCCAAACCAACATAATTTTATTTGTTGTTTTCTTTTCTGTAGCTCCTGTAAAGCTAGCCAGACCCTATCTTTACATTTGTAGTGTTGTAAAGTCTATCAGATGTTTTTGTCCATGATTATACAACAGAATCAGAATATCTGAGTCTGGTTATGATGTCACCAGTCTCTGGATTCTTCAAAATGAGAGGAAAGGCTCCTTGCTCTGACCATCATTTTGTAGAAAGAAATGTATCTGTTCCTGCAAGAGCAATTATCATGGCCAATTTCAAGGAAGAAACAGCACGTTACACATATATCAAGCTTTTCTATCATACCATGAAATATGATTATTTTATGAAGGGTCACAGAGAATCAAAATTTCCTATTAGTTTATCAACAGAACGTATCACATATGATCTCATCCTAATGCAACAAAAATCAGTATGAAAGTGCTGTGTGACAGGGGGAAACCACCATCATCATTTCATTTGTTGTTTCTTTCCTATTGGAGAGCCAAGCTCCCGTAATGCTACCCAGTGGTTTGTGGAACTGTTCTGTGCATCACTATTCCAGTTTCCATCAGCACGTGGCGTGCAATATGCAGACAGAGTGTGAAGATGGAAGAGAGACGAAACAGAGCACTGCCCCTTCAGCAGTTCTGAGTGTCAGGGCTTGGTGGCTTTATGTAACAGATGTTATAAATTTGGTAAGGTGCAGGGCGTAAGTTACAAACATCCTGACTCCATAGAACTACTCAGTCAGTATTGTACATCTCTGGGGGGTAGGCTGAGCTTCCCCATGTGTGTGGGAGACTGGTCCAGTGCACTGAAAAACTTAACAAAGTCATACTGGGAAATATATGGCCTGCCTTTACTGGGTATCACTCTAATGATAGGTCAGTGCCTACCATGTACAGACACGAGATATTGAGTGAACGTTCAGTTCTTTATCATTATTTTGATTCTTTCGCCATTCGGTACTCTGACCAAAGACGAATATGTTATGGCTTTCGTCGAGACACAAAATAGTAAGCTATAGATGCTTTAATGTGTATCTAGAGTTTTTAAAACCTGTCTGTGAATTCAGACCAAACAAGTCTGACACGCACACTAGTTATTCACAGTCCATTTCCTTGACCAGCACATACAGTTGGTCTGAAGGAAGCCATTTTGTGACACAGTGCCTTGATGATCATGTGACCCACACATTTCTGCTGTGTGGGTCAAACACACAGACGGTGTGTAAAGGCAAACGCACGTCATGCAGCTTTCAATATCAAATGCCAAATGCAAATAAAACTAGATCAGAAAATGGCACCATGATTTTTCCAACATTTACATGTCGAGATCAATTCACCACGCTGTCACACACCCTACTATGTGACTTCACAACTGATTGTCAGGACCAAAGTGACGAATCCATGTGTAAGTATCCGTTTTGTGTCAACCAATTTACGTGCGAGAATGGACAATGCCTGCCCTATGACGATGTGTGTGATCAAATGATGCATTGTCAGGACAAATCAGATGAGGACTGTGCATATTTTAGGGGGCAAGCTTTGAACCACACGTATTTACCATTTCCTACTACAATCGATTTTAATGGAATCAATAAGTTCACAGCAGTGCCCATGAATTCCAGTGGTCCCTGTCCTGACAGCCACTATCGTTGTCCAGGCGAGTTCAATGACTGCCTGCCTGTCTACACACGATGCAATGGGATGAACGACTGCATTGAGCACCAGGACGAAGAGGGGTGTGAGGGTCTGATCTGTGCAGGATTTTTTCAAATGCAGAGCTTCCTCCATCTGCGTGCACAGTGACCACCTGTGTGATGGCTGGCCTCACTGCCCATTTACGTGATGATGAACTGGTGTGTGACATGTGTCCTGTGGACTGTGTGTGTCAAGGTCACGCGTTTCTCTGTTTTCAGCCTTTCCCCAGCACACTCTTCCCTCAGCTCCGCTACTTGGATGCCACAGGGTCTGGCATGACACTGGCTGATGTCAATAATCATTCACGCCTTTTTTTGATCCTTGCCAGTTGTTTTTGATTAATGTTTCTGCCGAAACTGAAATCTGTTGAATATAAGAATTCTGGACCTCAGTGGCAACAAATTTCAGCACATGAATTTTCACATCTTTCCTTGGTTTAGAAAATCTTTATGACTTGTCTTTGTCCAACAACCCACTCACATTACTGCATACTGATCATGCCTCTACCATTTCACCAAACACACACTGGTAGTTATGGATTTGTCATATACATCACTGACCGTGCTGGAAACAGAAGTCTTGTCTGCATTTTCTAATTACAAATTCTTAATTAACATCCACACTCATCCATACTATAAGCCCCAGTGGGCTTTCAGCTCGCACAGAGTCTGACTGACTTGTACATGGACGGAAGTCCTGTGAAAACATTTCCACCAGATATTTTCAAAGATCTCTCTCACCTTAAAATTGTTGTAACACAAAATTATAAGCTGTGCTGCAGTCAGATACTCCCCCCTATGACTTTGATGCATCCTCCTGCTATGCCCAAGGGAAGAAATTTCATCCTGTGAGGATTTATTGCATTCCTGGTCTTACCGTGCATTCCTGTGGATCGTCGCCTGTCTGTCTGTGACTGGTAATGCCTTCTGTTGCTGTGCACGTCTGTTTGCAAAGAGCATGTCCTCTTCAAGAAGCTTCAGTGTCTTTGTTATGAACCTTAACGCCGCTGATTTTCTGATGGGTGTGTATATTGTTATCATTGGAGTGGCTGATGAGCAGTTCCGTGGCAGATATCTTCACAATGACGACACCTGGAAGAGCAGTGCGATCTGTAAGATGGCCGGTTTTCTGTCTTTGGTGTCCAGTGAAGTGTCGGCGCTGATCATCTGGTTAATTACCTTTGATCGTTTCCTGGTTCTTCGGGTTTCCATTCAGCACGGTACGATTTGACAGAAAGTCATCAACGTTGGCCATCCTGCCTAATGACTTGGTTAGCTGGTTGCCTTCTGAGCTTAATACCGTTACTGCCGGTGACGTCAAACTGGAACTTTTACAGCCAGACGGGCATTTGCATACCCTTGCCAGTCACGAGAAAAGAGTTTGAAGGTAAACTTTATTCTTTCAGCATTTTCGTCATTCTAAATTTTGGCCTCTTCTTATTCATATCCATGGGTCAAGCTCTCATCTATTGGGTCCATACGAAATAATACGTTAAAAACCAATACAACAAAACAGTTGGGTGACATGACCATAGCTCGCAGGTTGATTACTGTCGCTGTCACAGATTTCCTGTGCTGGTTTCCAGTTGGAACTTGCGGACTATTGGCAATGGCTGGGATATCCTATTCCTGGAGAAACAATAAATGTAGCACTGTCTATTTTCGTGCTACCTTTGAATTCTGCTGTTAACCCTTTCATGTATACGTTCAACATACTTACAGAAAAGCGGGCAAAGGCCAGTAAAGCAAAACTTCTGAAATGGTTGGAATCCCATTCTGTGACTTTTACACTGTCAGCTGAGACATACTGAGAATTCACAATTGACGTCACAGAATATGTCATCTGCTCAGCAGGACTTGGAAGCCATTTTTGATAGTTTAGACCACTGAAGTAATTATCAGAAAACTGCACACCAACAATTACATTATTCAAAAAGAGACCCCGCCCCACACACACACACACACACACCCACACAAACACACACACACACACACACACACACACACACACCACCCTACGTACCCACGCACGCACGCCAGCGCGCACGCATGCAACGCGCGCACGTAAGCACGCACGCGCGCGTTCGCACGTTCTGTGTGAGTATGTTTGGTGTTGTGCTTGTGTATGTTCTTGTGTCGGTGATGGTTATGCATGCATGTTTACGTGAGTGTTAAACTGTGCACAGAGGAAGGAAGGAAAGTGGAGGAAGAAAGGTGGAGAACACGTGGTGAGGTAGAGATAAGGAGATTGTAGGACTAGAGTAAAAAATTGTTGTAGTGATGTGGTGTGTGTTACCCTGTACGGCCATCGTGTGTGTGTGTGGTCGCCCGTCCAGTGGCGTGGATGTGTGTGTGGGATGTGAGTGGTGAGTGTGTGCTTGTTGGGTGGTTGTGTGTGTGTTGTTGGTAGTGTGTGTGTGTGTGTGTGTGTGCGTGTGTGTGTGTGTGTGCACGCCACTAGGGGGAGGGGCAGTGGAATGTAAATGATGAAACGTGGGAAAGAGTGGGAGAATGTGGGAAGGAGGTGAGGGGGCTGAGAGTGGGGGGGCATTAGAATAGGTAACACCCCATGCTGATAGAGAAAGAGGAAGATAAACAAGAAGCAGAAGGAGGTGGCCTGTGTGATGTGGAATCGTGTTTGTGTTTGTGTGCTCAGTGTGTCCTGTTGAGGTTGTGTGCACTTGGAGAGTTTAGTGCGAGTGTGTTTTTGACCTACCATGGCTGTAGTGCCTAAAGAGACTAGGGGAACAGGATAACACCTCAATACTCGCGACGCAGAAGGAAGGTGTTATTTCGTGTGGTGTCGTTTGTTATTTGTTGTTGTAAGTTGGCTTGTTGCATTGGACCGGTGTTTTGTTGACACCATGCAGTGAATCAGAAATAGGAAAACTGTTGCCAGAAAAACGTGGTGAGAGCTATGGCGAGTGACATACAACAATTACTGCATGGGAAGCGGGGGGTTGTGATCTTCGTGGAGCGTGTGGTCTCCCTCGGGTTGGTTCTACTAGGGAGGGTTTAGTGACACCGACTGCTCTGGATTCTATTCTATGATGTTATTAAAGAAAATGAGGGGTGGGGGGAGGGGGAAGGATTAACCGTCTCTGGCAGAAGGAGTTCGTGCGGTGGTAATGGGGTGGGGTGGGTTGGTGGTGCGGTGTTGTTTTTTTGCTGGTGTTGTGGGTGTGTGTGGTGTGTGTGTTGGTGCACTTGGATGTGGTCGTTGTGTTGTTTTGTGTGTGTGTTGTGTGTTGTTGTTTTGTGTTTCACGTTTGATTGTGTAGGGTTTGACACCATGCTGCTGATAATTGTATTAAAGAAAACGGCGAAAGGATATAGATATATTAATTCCAGTAAAGAGAAGTGAAAGAAAGATCATAAATGATTAGAAGAAGGATTAGATTAGAAAGAAGTTGATAAAGAAAGATAAACGAGGGATAAGATAAAGAATAAATTCAAAAGAACATATTTATAGAAACGCTAGGAAGATCTATAGGTGATGAAGCTATAAGCTAATCGATAACAGGAGATCGGACGGGTATGATAATATAGGGAAAGAGAGAAGAAGATGTGTTGATAAGGTATCGAAACGGAGGATAAAGGCGTATAGAAAGAAGAGTATGAACACTACTTGACAGTAAGGGGTAAGGAGCATGGAGTGATTGTTGAGGTTACTGGTGTTGTGTCCCTTGGAGGGTGTTTGGACACCAGGGCTGCAAAAAAGAGAGGGGAAGAAAGACTAACACTAATGGCCGGTGTGTCACTTGGAGTGTTTGGAACCAGTGCTGATAACGAAAGGGAAGATAAACAATACTGGAGAAGGAGGTTGTGTCACTTGGCAGGAGTGTTTGACACCATGCTGAATAATAAAGAAAGTAAGAAGATAAACTATCTGCAGAAGGAGTGTGTGTCACTTGGAGTGTTTGACACCATGCTGATAAAGAAAGGGGGAAAGATAAACAATACTGCAGAAGGAGGGCTGATAAAGAAAGGGAAGATAAAAACTATACCTGCAGAGGAGGTGTTCACTTGGCTTTTTGACCATGCTGATAAAAGAAAGGGAAGATAAACTATACTGCAGAAGGAGGTGTGTCACTTGGAGTGTTTGACATCATGCTGATAAAGAAAGGAAGATAAACTATACTGCAGAATGGAGGTGTGTCACTTGGAGTGTTTGACACCATGCTGATAAAGAAAGGGACGGATAAAAGAAGCCTGCAGAAAAGGATAAACAAGACTGCTGTCCATTTAGAGTGTTTGACACCATGCTGAAAAAGGGAAGTAAACTTACTGCAGAAGTAGGTAAACACCAAGCTGAAAAAGGAAGGAGGAAAATGTGTGTCACTTGAAATGTTTTACAACAAGATGAAAAAAGAAAGGAAAGATAAACATACCGCAGAAGGTGTGGCACTTGGAATGTTTTCCACAAAGCTGATAAATAAAGGGAAGATAAACTATACTGCAGAAGGAGGTGTGTCACTTAGAATGTTTGACACCAAGCTGAAAAAGAAAGGGAAAGATAAACAATATGGAGAAGTAGGTGTGGCACTTGGAATGTTTTACAAGCTGATACTTGAAGAAAGGGAAGATAAAGAATACTGCAGAGGACTTCAATCTTCAGTGTTGAGTCCCTTGGTGCGATGGTGCCCAGACGTTTTATTAGCCAGAATATCATACAAGTCCTGTACGTCATGTTGGGTTTCTTTTGCCTTTGGCAGCCAACACCTTTGGCATGATAAGATGAGAGCACGGGACAGTTACAAATGTGGTCCAACATGGCCGTTGTGCCAATCCCCTCACTTTCTTCACCCCCGCCCCGCTTTCCCAGGTTTGTACACCCCCTACTACTACAGCCCCCCCCCCCCCCTTCTTGTTTTCACACACATGTAAGCCTACTCCCACATGCTCTTTCTCACTCACCTCATCTCATCACAGACCCCACAACCGTTTCCTCCACCCTTCTCCCCTTTCCCTCCC
This sequence comes from Conus betulinus, assembly GCA_016801955.1. Classification (NCBI taxonomy): domain Eukaryota; kingdom Metazoa; phylum Mollusca; class Gastropoda; order Neogastropoda; family Conidae; genus Conus; species Conus betulinus. The sequence goes on from JADBJO010010336.1 coordinate 64,361, forward strand.
TTGTGCACATTGGCACGCAGGTAAAAAATGCACGCACTCGTATAAGCTCACAGACATTAGTACACACAAGCGTGCGCGCACGCTTACCACCACTCTCTCTCTCTCTCTCTCTCTCTCTCTCTCTCTCTCTCTCTCTCTCTCTCACCAACACACACACACACACACACAACACACACAACCTTTTAACCTCCCCCCCATCCCTGATTACTGCCACTCCCACCCTCTCAACCCCCTGCCCCCACCAAGCCTGCTGCCTCCACTTCAAAAAGAATCTTTTTTAATCCACTTCTCTCTCTCTGCTATTGTATTTCCTTTTTCTCATCATTGACCTGACTGTCTCTTTAAATACTACTGTATGTCCTTTTTCTCATCATTGACTGACTGTCTCTTTAAATACTACTGTATGTCCTTTTTCCATCATCATTCCCTTCATTCATTCATTCATCATCCCCTCACTCATTCTTCACCCCCGCTCTTTCCCAGCTTCATCACCTCACTGTTTACAGCCGCTCCCCCCCCCCTCCCCCACCCCATCCCACCATCCCTTTTGTGTTTTCACACACATGTAAGCCCTACTCCCACGTGCTCTTTCTCACTCACCTCCATTTAATCACAGACCCCACAACCGTTTTCTCCACCCTTCTCCCCTTTCCCTCCCTTGTGCACATTGGCACGCATGTAAAAAAATGCACGCACTCCTATAAGCTCACAGACATTAGTACACACAAGCGTGCGCGCACGCTTGCCCTCTCTCCCTCTCTCTCTCTCTCACACACACAACACACACACACACACACACACCTTTTAAACCCCCCACCCATCCCCGATTACTGCCACTCCCACCCCCTCAACCCATACCTCCACCAAGCCTGCTGCCCCCCGCACTTCAAAAAGAATCTTTTTTAATCCACTTCTCTCAAAACCTGTTCCTATTGAGTCTGATTTGTGTTCGCCCTCATTGATTTGTGTTCACTCTTTCCTCTTTAAATGCTATTGTATTTCCGTTTTCTCATCATTGACTGACTGTCTCTTTAAATACTACTGTCTTTCTTTTTCATCATTGACAGAACTGCCTCTGGCTCCAAAATGTGGTGGGTTTCTTTTCATGGATCACAATTTCCGTCTTACATGGTTTTTTTTTGTTTGGTTTTTTTTTTTTTTTCAATTACAAAAAATAAAACACCTTACAGTCACGTCCAGATTCCGGTTGTCAAAACGAGTTTCCATATACCGAAAAAACAAGAAGTATATTCTAACTCAAGAATTATCATAGAAGAACACAGTCCTGCACTGAAACATTCAAAGAGAAAAACAAAGGGTTTAACAACCCACACCAAGAACGTCTCTTCCAATCCCTTTCTTTCATTATACAACTGCTCTTGGGGGACTCTGCATAACCTTTCAAGGCTAAAGACAGAGAGTTCGTTCTGTTGTTTTCCCACGAGCAATCCGCCCACACACTTTGCTGCTCCACATTCACCACAGATATATGCCATCACACCTGTAGCTTGAAGGCGGTCCCGGTCGACACTGTGTTTCCAGCAGTTACAGTCAGTTCCAGGTCAGTGGTTTTGCTTTGTTTTGTTCGATAATGGAGGAAGGGACGGGCGTTGACGAACTGAATGGGTTGACTTGATACGTCATTAAGGAGCATAATTAGATCTAATGTAAACTCTCTCTCTCGCATCTCTCGCTCTCTCTTCTCCCCCTCTCTACTCTCTCCTTTCCACACACCACACACACACACCACAACACAACACACACACACACACACATATAATACATATATATATTTATATATATATATTATAGTATATATTATATCTATAATATAAACGATCAAAAAGAACAGGAACAACAGCGCCCCCCATTTGGACGTAGATGTTTTTTAAGCTACACCATTTGCCACCCAACTCACACTACTGTTGCAAATTTTCAACCCTCACCCAAACCTGACCCTCGCAATGTAGGGGTCCGCCTGGACCTACAAAACATTCCCCACAACCCAAACTTTTCAGCCTCCATGTGCACTGACTACAGACCATTACCACACCACCCAAAGGCCTCCACCTTCTGGACTGAAATGTACCTGACCGGTGTGCGTTGACAGGCAGGGGAGAGTAGGGAGAGGTACAAGACCTCCAGCAAGCTCTTCACATCAAAATGGAACACAGACACTTGATCCGAGGAGTCGTAAACGGATGGTGTGTGTCCTGTGTCCCTTGTATCCATGGGGCAGCACAACTGGGTCACCAAGCCTGTGCGGTTATGACTTAAAATGACAAACATTAATTAAACAGAATAGCACCAACCGTCTGGCCCCCAGATCGAAATCGGATGGGGTGGGTTTGGTTTTCTTGATGTACCATTCAAAGTGCCGTCGAAAAAAAGCTGAGGGCTCTGTGACCCTTCACCCTGTGGAATGAAATGGCAGAGGCATGCGTGGGAACAGCAGCACTGTCGCCTATTACCAGGACAAGGACCCAAGGCCCGTACTCGCGTGATTCATTTTTTGACTGTTTGGTCTTGTGTTTAATGCTTTATTACGCTGTGTGAAACCAGGCCTATAATGGACTTGATGTGAATTTACATGTGTGTGTGCTTTTTTGTGTTGTGCTTCTGGTTGTGTGTTTGGCCCTGTTGATATTAAGATGCTATGTAATTTTTTTTTGCGGCGGTTTGTGGCTGCATCATTCATTTTTGGTTTTAGTGGGGGACCTCGTGCACCTTCGTCTATGACGGTGGGCCAGGCCAGTGCAGTTGTCAGGGGAAGGCTCAGTTTGTTGCTCTGGATAGACTAGTGCAGTGATCAATCGCAGCAGCAGCGAGGGAGCTGTGGTTTTAAGCACATGTCACACATCCACAAAACACTTATCTCTGCTCTCTCTCTCTATCCTCTCTCAGTCATCTCTATCTTCTCTCTCTGTGCAATACCTAGCTGGCAGTAAGAGTGTGCAAGGTAAGTAGTGTGACAGTGTACGTACCCCAGTAGCGTGCTTACATGGTAGAATTAAGCTTTAATGTGCCTATATGGAATTCTTTCTGCGTCGCTGTGGTGTGTGTGTGCTGCTGTGTGTGTGTGTGTGTGTGTGTGTGTGTGTGTTGTGTGTGTGGTTTGTGTGGGTGAGTGGTGCATGCTGTGGTGACCGCCGCTCATACGTGTTTGTGTATGTAGTGCAGGGAATTGGGACAAAGATAACGATGCGGTATAGAGTGTGATTTATTCGTCGCATTGTATCAGGACATGTCTTTGCCATTGGGCAGCCCACGATATAGAACTTTATCTCGAATGTATTTAGGTGGTCGCTGATGGAGTCACTTGAAGTTTACTATGACATAGCGTATTGCAGAGGGTTCTACACTAGGACTTTCAGGCACATTGCGCCTGGGATGCGTACTTGTAAACACGTGGCGTAGATCGATTGTTGAGTACATACTGGACGGCTTTACTTGTTCAGTCTTCGTTTGAGCGAAACTGCGTGCGGTACCTGCTGTGCTGTACCACTCGGTGAGGTTTCAAGATGGGCTTCGACTGCGTGCCAGACCTATCCAAATTATTGTACGCTACCCCCCATCCGCTAGGTCTGTGACCACATTATGCAATTTAGCTGATGGATAAATTAAATCCCCCGCAGCTAAGGAGCTGAGAAGATTGAGATAGAGGGGTTTCGGGCTAAGAGCTCACGGATGTTCTGACAGACGCATACCCATAGTGCACTGGTCAGCAGATGCCTTGAATGTGGTGCCTCACCTAAATCCCCGATGTGTGCATTTGTTTGATAACCCTTTTATGTATTGTATGTATAGTGGGTGATGTAGTTGTACTGTACAATGCATGCTGTTGTGTGGTCGTCAGATGTGACTGAGTCGTGCAATTGCTGTGTGTGGCAAGCTTCAGGTGAGTGCATGTGGGGCGGGTGTGCCGTCAGGAGTGTATGGAGGCGTAAGCGCATTGTAGGTGTGTGCGGGTAGTTTGGTGCGTGGGGGGTGTGGTGTTCAGTGCGTGTGCACGTTGTTGTCGGCTAAGGGCTGCGTGCTGCGGCGTGTTGTGTGTGTAGTTGTCGACGCGCATATGCATGTGTGTGTGTGTTTCGGCCGTGTGGTGCGGTGTGTGTGTTGTGCTGTTGTGGGTGGGTACTTGGTTGAGTGGGCTGCTCGTGTGAATAGTGTGGGTAGCGTGGGCGTGCGTGTGTATTGGTGTGGTGTTCGGTGTGTGGGGTGTGTTGTTGGTGTGTGTTCAAGTGCGGTCGTGTTGTGGTTGCAGCCTGACGTGACGTGTCAATGTGTGGCACCTCGTGCGTGCGGTGCGTGCTGGTGTTTTGTGTATGTGTGTGTGTGCGGTGGTGTCCGTGTGTTGTGTGTGTTTCGTGAATGTTGCGTGGGTGTGTGTTTGCGGTTTGCGTGTGCGTGTGTAATGCAGTTGCTTGCGTGGTGTTTGAGCGTGTCGCGTGTTATGGTGTTGTGATTTCTGCTGTGAAATGTTGCGTGCTTGCATGTGCGTGCGTGTGTGGTTGTGGTGTGGTGTGTGTTGTGTGTGGGTGTGTGGTGGTGTGTGTGTGTTTGTGTGTGCCCTTCATGCGTACTGTGTGATGAGTGTGTCGTGAGTTTTGTGTGCTTTGTGCGCGTGCCCTGCTTGCGGCATGTGATGATGAGGTGTTGGGTCTAGCGTGAGTGTGTGTGTGTGTGTGTGTTTGGTGTTGGTGCCTGGTGTGTCGTGTGATGTTGTCGCGGCTGCGTGCACATGAATATATACGTTAAAGATCCGTGCGGTCGTGTGATCCGGGTGTGGACGGGGTGGTGTGTGTTGTGTGTGATGGAGTGCGTTCGGCGAGCGATGTGCGGCGTTTTTTTAGAATGTGGTGTCCTTGGGCTGAGGCGTGCTTTGTGAGCAAGTGTGCTTCACCTCCATGGTACGTTCGTTCGTTGGTGTTATTCGGTGTCGTGGTGGCGGTGTATGTTTCGTGCGTGCGGTGGGTGGGTGTTTGAGTGGAAGCCCCGTGGCATGTCGGGCACTGTGTGTGGTTGTGTGTGTTGTGGGTATGTGCGTGGTTGTGTGTGTGTTGTGTAGTGTGGTGTGTTTGTGGTGGTGTGTGTGTGGGTGTGTTTGTGGGAGTGTAGGTAGGTGGTGCTTGCGTCCGTGCATGCGTTTGTGCATGTGTGGTGTGCGTGCGTCCTTGCCGCCTCTGGGTGTGTGCCTGCGGTGCGAGTCGCGTGCATGTGGGTATGCGGTGTCCGGTCAGTAGTGGACGTTGCTTTGACGTGTGGTGCAAGTAGTGGTGTGACGTAGTGTTAAGAGTGTGGTGGGAGCGATTGTGATGTGTGCTAGTGGTGTGGTGTTGTGGATGTGGGTGTGTGTGTGTCTTAATCGGTGGGTGTTGTTGTGTGGTATGTTTGTGTTGTAGATGTTGTTGGTGTGTAATGAGGCGTATCTGAGTGTTGCACGGTGTCGTGTGTGGATGTGGTATGGTGAGGGACCAATTGCCTCCATGGTGCGTGTGTGCCCAGTAGAATGCGTGGGATGTGCGGTAAGCGTTTGTGGTGTGTGTGGTTTTTGCGTTATGGCGTTGGTGTGTGTTTGGCGTGCAGAGTAGTGGTGACTGTTTAGGTATGCTTGGTCGGTGCTATGTTTAGGGGTGCTTGTGCGTGGTGTTCGTGCGTAAAGGAGATAAGGGGTATGTGTGTGCGTGCATTGGTGTGTTTGTGTATTGAGCTGACAGTGTGTGTGTGTGTCGAGGTGTGTGTGAGCTTGAATGTGGCGCGCGCTCGCGAGCGCGATGAGTTGTGTGTGTATTGTGCGTGTCTGTCGTGTCAGGGCATGGCGTGTCTGCCTGCTGAGTGTGTGTTGTTTCATGTGTGCGAGAGTGAGGATTCTGTGGTTATACCGCCGCGGGGTGCCTAAGGTGGGTGTGTGTGTGGTGTGTGTCGTGTGTGTGTGTGTGTCGTGTGTGGGTGTGTGTGTGGTGCGGTGTGTGTGTGCGGCGTGCGTGCGTGCGGTGGCGCGGTGGTGTATCGGGATGTCGATGTGCGTGGTGTCTGGTGAATTGCGTGCGGTGAAGTGTGTTGTGCTGTTAGATTGTGAGTGGTGTGTGTGATGAGCGTGGGGGGTGTGTCGGTGGTGTGTGTGCGTGCGTCCGGGCATGCATGTTTGCGTGTTTTGTCGAGCTGCCTGCCTCTTGTGTGTGTTTGTGTGAGTCCTTGCCGGCGTGGTGCGTTCTGCGTGGTGTATGTGCTAGTGTGCGTGGTGTGCGCGCGTGCGTGTTATGCCTGCAGGGCTTGGTGTGTGCCTTGGTATGTGTATTGTTTGTGCGTGCATGTGTGTGGAGTGTGCATGTGGTGTGTGTTGTAGTGTGTGTGCGTGTGGGGTGTGGATTTGGTCGTGGGTGGTGTGTAGCGGTGCGGAGGTGTTGCCTGAATGTGTGCTAGGTGAGGGGTTGTGCTATCAAGGAGTACGTGTGATGTGCGTTCTCGAGCAACATATCGCCGTTCGTGAGTGCGGCTTGTGTGTGTTGGGTGTGTGGTGTGCGATGCGTCAGTGCGTGTTTGCTGTGTGGTTGCGTGTATGCTTAGGATACCGTTGTGCACGTGTCCGTGCCAGGCTTGTCGGGCCGTGGCGGGGCCGGTTCCGTTACGATCTGTGTGGTATCGTGTGTGTTGCTTTTGTTGTGATGTGTGTGTATGAATATGTGTGTGTGTGGTTGTGCAGCGTGTGAGGGCGTGGAGCGTGAAATACATGTGCACTTGTGATCGTTCGCAAACGTCGTACCTGTGTAAATGTATTGGTGTGTGTTTGTGCGTGGCCTCCCTGTTTGCTGACACTTATCTTTTATGAGTGTTTGTGTCAGTGTGTTGCAGCACCTGCCTTCGTGCTGAGCGCCCGGACGTGCACCTCGCTGGGGTGAGTGCGTGTCTCTTGAGTGCATGACGGACATGAGTGAGTATGTCCGTGCAACATAGGGGTGTGTGCGTGTAGTGTGTGTGCGTGCATCGTGTATGCGTGCCCGTGTGTGTGGTGTGGTGTACGTGGTGGAATGTGTTGTTGGTTGTGTGCGTGGTATGTATAGTTTGGTAGCAAGTGTGTGGTATGTTGCGGGGTATGTGGGAGTGGTCCGAATCGTGATGGATTGCGGTGTGTTGGCGTGTGTGTGTGTGTGTGTGGGTGTGTGTGTGAGTGCGTCCGTGCGTTCGGTTGTTGGTAGTGTGCCTCTTGTGTGGTTTGTGTTTGTCCGTGCGTGCGTGCTGTCGCATTCAGGTGCGTAGTTCGCTCTTGATGGGGTGTGCAGAGGCTCGTCCTGCCGTTGCATCTCTCTCTCTGCTGCTCTCTCTCTGGCTGTTCTTGTGCTCTCTTGGATGTTTGAGTCGGGGCAGTGCTTCTCTGTGCTAGAGGTGGCGGACGCCAGTGGGGATGCGTGCGTGCGTGTTTTTGCGGGCGTGCCTGCCTCTGTGTGTGTTTGTATGTGTTCCTGTGCCGGCGTGGCTGCGTTTCTGCGTGTGTATGGCGAGTGTACGTGTGTGTGTTGTGTGCATGTGTCATGTGTGCGTGTGTGCGTGCGTTTGCGTGTGTGCGCGCGCGCGCGTGCATGCGTCCGCAGCGCCTTGGTTGCGTGAGTGTATGTGTGGTGTTTGTGCGTGGGTGCATGGGGGTGTGTGTGTGTGTGTGTGTGTGTGTGTGTGTGTGTGTTTGCTGTGTGTGCATGCGTGTGTGTCATCATTTAAAACGTCCCACTAATCGCATTGCATGCGTGGTCTAATAGTGTGTGTGTTTGTGCGTGCGTGCGTGAATGTGTGTAGGGTTGTGCTGTGTATCGTTCGTGTGTGCCGTTTCCCGTATACATTCGGCGTGAGTGCGTGCTTGTGTGTGTGCGTGCGTCAGTGCGTTTTAGATAGTCGCGACTAGTTTGTAACGGTTGCGTCACACCAGTAGCAGCCAGCAGTCTGCTGTTTTGATGTTCGCCTGTGTACGATTTCGTTTTTTGGTGGTTTAGGTCTAGGTTCAGAGCTCTGGGTGCTTGTGGTATGGGGAGAACTATGTGTCACCGTGTACCGGAAGTGTGCAATGGTACCTTGCCTTTAAAAGGGCTACCTTGGCGTGTGTGTGTGGTGTGTGTGTATTGGTAGTGTGGGTGAGGGATGTGCATCCGTGTGATGCGTGCTGACTTTTGTGTCTTAGTGTGTTGGTTGTTTTGTTGCTTCGCTAGTGTGTGGGGTATCGATCCTAGTCATCACTAGTCCAATTCAGCTGACATACGATCAGCAATGTTGCACTAGGTCAATCCTGACGTGCGAGTGCAACAGTCCGTACGCTTACTAGAGTTGTGGTGTCTCAACGTACAAATCTGTATACAATTTCGTAATGTGTGTGTGTTCTGTAGTTTTTAGGTGTGCCTGTCAATGTCATGTGTGCTAGTGTGGGTAGTGCTGTGTGTAGTGTGGCTGTGAGGCGCGACTGTTGCATTCCCGGGCAGTGTGCGCATGCTTTACGTGCATGTGTGTGAACGAGAAATGCGTTCAGTGCATGACGGGAAGTGCAATGCGTTGTGAATGCAGCCGCGTGTGTCAGTCGCAATAGAGTCGAGCAGAAACATCTGAGTACCATGTTCTTAGCATGGCGCCGCGAACCATTGTCGTTTGCTGATGTGGCGACCGTATTACATGGTGTTTAATTTAGTGGTGATTTTGGCCGAAATGAATTCTGATTCGATAAGGTGTTTTTACTATCGGCATCCCGACTGAAAAAAACGAGTTACACCTTTAAAAATCGTTATATATCACGCTAGAAAAAAATACGAGTTACACCATTTCAAAATCATTCATTCCAGCCTTGTACGACATTTCCTTGACCGTCTGTAATCTTCAAAGTTAGTACGCAAAAAAAAAAAAAATGCTCTGACGTCATGATCTGTCATGGCCAACACTCATACGACTGTTCTATTGTGTCACCAGCTTAGCTTTTGTACTGTCCGGCAAGCCTCAACTAATCCTTCAACCATTTGTCCCTTGCCACGTCGCATGGGTTGCGGTGGGTGCGTGTCCAGGCCGGGTTGGTGGTCATGAGGACACTTCTGGTGCCTAGTAGGTGTGTTTGTCATGGTGTAGTGTTGAGGTCTGAGTGGTCGTGTTGTGCGCAGGATGGGCTGTTCGTAGTGTGTTGTTGATGGCGTGCAGAGTGACGATCAGCCCATGCAGCACCCATGTGCAGTGGATTTCCTCTGTGGACGACCGTCGCATTCATCAGTCTTTTTTTCCTCCGCAAAGTTCCGTGGTTACGTGCCCAGGGTGACGCTGCCTAGCCGTGGTGGACACGAGGCGACACGTGTGGTTCGTGGTGGCAGTAGTGTGTAAGCGTGCCGCGGTAGATGTTAGTTGCCGTTGCGTGGTTGTTGTGGGTGTGCTGGCAGTGACGTAGCGTGGTCGGGTGCGT